>JALIZH010015880.1:0-29812 GCA_030522465.1 Rhipicephalus appendiculatus | reverse complement strand
GCAGGTGTTCTATTTAGGTCTGAAGATTGGGCGACTTGGTATTGATTCATGGCAAAAGTAAATAGCGCACTTGTAATGACGACAATAGAAGACGTGGACAGAGTAAGAGCCTGTTTACCTTGTCAGAAATTGTGTCAAAAGTCAGAATACTGTGTGCTGATCATAAACACTATGGCAACAAAAAGTAAAACAAAATAACCAGAGGGAAGGAACAAGGTGATTCAACAACGAGGTTCAACAGATCCAACTGACCTATATCAGTGTGATTAAATTAGCCTTGCACAAGTGACACATCTCCTAAATTTTATAAATATTGTTACGGGCAGAACACAGAAGAAGGGTGTATTTACATTATTGACACAGTCGTAGCGGTTAGGGTAAAACAACCAAGATGGCGAAGGCAGGAACCAACCAGTCCTTCACTTCTTCGTTCTCTGTGTAAACGGCACATAACATTACCTTCGGGCGGCGAAAGCACCGACTCGGTGCAGCCGGAGAAAGGCGGTAGTGGGAATGGTCACTATACACATGCGTTGGAGGAGTCCGGTGTACGATAGGACTTCAGACGGACAACGTGAACGATGTCGGTGCGGGGTTGAGTCGACGAGGACGAAGACAATTGTTCGATTTCATACGTGACGTCGGTCACTTCGCGGCGCACACGGTATGGTCCGGTGCACGGGAACAGTAGCTTTTCAGAAAGCCCCAACACGGCGTGCTGGATACCACAGGAGCACAAGAGATCCAGGAAGAAAGTGGGCGTTTCGGTGACGGCTATCGTAACGGGATTGTTGGGCCGCTTGCGAGTCAGTTATCCGAACGCCGCAAGTTGGTGTGCATGGTCGGCCCGGGCTATAGCTTCTTGAGCGTACTCACTAGGTGGGTACGTCGAAGGGAGGCATCATCGTGTCCATAGGCAACGTTGGATTTCGACCGAATAAAAGATAGAACGGCGAATAACCAGCCGTCTCGTCCCGGGACGTGTTATAGGCGAACGTGACAAAAGGCAGCGCTGCATCCCAATCTTGGTAGTTGGCGGACACACACATCGCCAGCATGTCGGTAATGGTTCGGTTCTGCCGCTCCGTCAAGCCATTCGTCTGCGGATGGTAGGTCGTGGTTAACTTATGCTTGGCCGAGCAAGCATAAGTGGTCCGGGCGATGAGCGCCCGGACCACATAAGTGGGACCGCTCATCGCCCGGACCACTGCCGGGCGATGAGCGCCCGGCAGTGGTCCGGGCGATGAGCGCCCGGACCACTGCCGTGAAATGAGAGCGGCGACGTTCCTCCCGCTCAAGCTAATTATCTCCCCCTCTTGGCCGAGCAAGCCATCAAAATGTCATTGACGACCCTAGAAAGAAATTGCCTGCCGCGGTCCCTTAGGAGCTGCCGCGGTGCTCCGTGCTGAAGGATGACATTGCGGAGCAAGAAGTCCGCTACGTCGGTCACACAGCTGGTTGGAAGTGCGCGAGTAATGGCAAACCATGTGGCATAGTCCGTGGCAACGGCGATCCATCGATTTCCCGCGACAGACGTAGGGAACGGACCAAGCAAGTCGAGGCCGACACGATGAAATGGCTCATATGGGACGTCGAGTGATTGAAGACGGCCAGCAGGCGGGAGTGTTGACTTCTTGCGGCGCTGACAAAGGTCGCACGAGGTCACGTAACGGCGTACCGACCTATACATTCCTGGCCAGTAGAACCGACGGCGTGCACGATCGTAGGTACGGGAAACGCCGTCGGCACGTCGTAAAGCTGAGCCAGAACGGTCGAACGATGGGGCGAAATTCTGCTGGGTCAAATTTTCGGATCCGTGCATGAAGCTACTCTGGCGCCAGTACAACAACGTAAGTATTTATATTGTTACTTTATAGTACTAGCTGCATACCACCAAAATTTTAGTTCATTTGGTGCCCGGGGCCAAAGCGGAGTTTTTTTTTTTTTTTTAATTCGGGCATGTGAGGGGGGCAAAACTCGACAAAAAGGCATTGAATTGACTTAGAGAGTGTCTTATTAAGTGAACCATTTACTTAAGCTCATTATGTATTATATTTCTTTGTTTAGGAGGTTTTGGACGCACAAGAGAATATCATATAGAGCTTCCTGGGAGGAAAACGACGTGAAAAAGCACTGATTGCTGTTCAGGGCACTCGCTCCATTCGCGCTGCATCGAGGTTTTTCCGCGTTACCAAGCATGCTCTCAAGAGGCGAATGCAAAATGGGAAGAATCTACAAGTCAAGCCGTTCACAAATACGTCTTGGGATAGAGTTTTAATGACATTCTTTCAATACCAAAATAAAAAAATCAAGTGCTAGAAAATCCGAATCTAGCACACTTTTAAATTCATCGCTTGACAAAGCGCGGCTGACGAAGTTGAAAGCCACGAAACGCCCGCGCAGTTCTGCACCAGAAACGGCAAAAGGAGGCGATGAAGATGCGTCAGAACATATCTAGCGTCCAATCGTTGAATAATCCAATGAAGTGCAAGCGTTCAACAAAATACAACAATAGCACAAAGAAAGACTGGTGGTGTTTGATCTGCAAGGAGTTTTGGAGCAAAACAGCGCCGGGTTCTGTCTGGATTCAATGCGTGGAGTGCAAGGAATGGGGTCATGAAGGCTGCGTGAGGACCAACGGAGTTTAATTTCAAATGTTTCTATTGCATAAACTGAAGGGATGAAATTTTTTTCACACTGTCTCGTTTTTTGCCCGCAGGTTGGGGGCAAAATGAGACATCTGGTGCATTTTTTTATTTTTTTTTTAAAATAAACTTTTTTCACTGTGGCAAGATGGTCATATTTATGTAGCACATACCTTGTACCCAAAGGAAAGTTTCTGCATTGGGCAGAGCCAAAGGGCAGAGCCCACTTCTGCCCTTTAAACGCCCTTTAGTCGTAATTGTGACAAGTCCACCGCTCATTTTTATCGGAAGTTTTCAACCAGCTTGCCTTCAACGCTTTCTCGTTGTGTAAATCGACCTTGGTTTGAACTCCTCTGTATGAGCATTTTTTTCAGATTTTGCAGAGAATATGTTTTGCTGAACCTGAACCGCATGGTTGGCGTGTGACGCTAAAAATTTATGTGAACCGGCTGGATTCGCGGATTTGATAAGAATAGGAGAGGTAAATAAGCCACGTGGTGAAGTTTACTTGAGGCGGGCCATTGAAAGCGTGGACTGCAAGGAGGGTCACATCATCAAACTGAATTAATACACCGATTTAAACCGTGGACTAAATATGCGGTCACGTGATTAAGATTGCTTATGACGGGCGATTCAAACAGTGGATTGAGGGAGCGCGACGTGTAGAATCATGAGTACAGCTTGTGATTCAAGCTGTGGAGTAATGAGAACACGTCAGTCTAGCAGTGCCGCATCGTGACTTCGTCAGTAGAATGGTCGGTCCATTCATCGATCCAGTTGGATAGGATCTGACAAAATAAATGCTGGAAACACTTGAAATTCTCTATAAAAAAAACTGCGTTTCCAGTGTCTGCTAGTCCCAGTGCGTTTCAGCGCGCTGGGTGAAACTGGAAACGCTGTGCATTGTGTCCCAGTGTACTGACAGCGCGCTGGGAACCACTGGGACACACTGTACAGCGTAGCCAGTGTTACCCAGTGCGCTGAAACGCACAGGGGACACACTGTACAGCGTGGCCCAGTGTCCTACAGCGTACTGGGAGGCACTGGTCACGCTGTATAGTGTCTGTCCGCACGCTAGGAACACTGGCGGCACATTGGAATAAACTGGGCGCGTTCGGTGGACTTCCCATTAGACTTCATATTGGATGGCGAGATGTCAAGCGTCAAATTTGCCGAATATTTTCGAAATGTTATGCTACTCAGTGTACTACACATATAGCTTTAGGTTTAGTTAGTTGACGGATGTGCGTGTACGCTGAAGGAATCATCTGTTGAGCGCGCGCGCGTGCGCTTTCCCTGAAGTGTGATCGAGCGTCGTCAATGTAGTTTATAGGCCGCATCGAAACAACTCGCCATTCGCAACACAGTACGGCAGTAGTATTAGTCTGAGAAGCAAGATCAACCTGCTCTAGCAGTCAGTCGTTGGGGCTCGTACCGCAGAAAGCCGCACGTCACCGGCAGCAGTTAGCCGCTGCAACGCCCAATCTCGGCGTTTTCAGCTTCTAATTTGTGCAGTCGAAGGTGCAAATATGACCTCGCTTGCGTCAGTTATGATCGAAACTACATTTTAACGCTTATTAGGCTCTTCGTAATTGAATATCAGCGATCTTCACAGCGACCGTGGCTCGAGAAGTACGGCCCTAAGCCTAATGGTTGTTTCGGCTAGAGTGAACTACTGCGGCTGCAGTATACGCGGCACGTAAACAAGGAGGACAGAAAATATTTCCAAACGTATGATGAAAACTGCAGTGTTCAGTGAGCTGTTCAGATGCACGATTTTTTTCTGCATAGGTATGAATAACTGCTTAGCGAGACAGTTCGATTGCCTCAAAGCATCCGAGTTACGCTAATAAGTTTTGCGGCAAGACGTTCCAGATAGACGTTCTGATTCAAGGCAGCCCATAACAAACAAACTAGCTATCGCCTGTTCGGATGGCGCGAACACGAAGAGACTAAAATCTGTGTTTCTAAACGAGAAAAGAAACATTGGGTCGCGGACTTAGTTATAACATGAAGAACAAATACACGCAACCTCTTCTTTGAAGTGTGGCGCAGCGGGGGCATGTCATACTCGGGATGTGGAGTGCGTCGAGGTGGTGGGTTCGACTCCAGTGAGCTCGTTCCTGAGTTTTTTTTATTTTTTTTCTTTTTTTTTTTTTTTGTCGCAGTGCTCGTGTTTCAGCCTTAATTATGATGAGGGCATGAGCAAATTTTTTAAAACAATTTAGAAGCCCGATTTCGGCCCATAACAGGTGTCCCAGTCTGCAGCGCACCAGTGTGCCTCGTGCAGCGTGCCAGAGTCCCAGTATCCAGCGCCACACTGGTCCACTAAGCAGGTATGGCGCTAGGACAGCGCCACTGGGTTTTCCAATAGGGTTTAGTGGCCGCTGCTGAGAACTGTTGCAGTACTAGGTACGGGTAGGTTTCCGTTGTCTCACACTTTCTGACACTTTACGAAATACTTCTATAATTCTGACACGAAACAAAATAATTCTACGCTTAAAATTTGACCTCTCCTGATTTGCTCTCACTAGTCCGCGATTTACCAAATTTGAACCGCCGGATGCAAGTGGATTGCACAGAAGGAGCACATTATTTGTGTGACATGCTGCACGTTACAAACTTATTTCATCATCATCATTCATCATGTGTGGATATCTGGAGAAAACTTGCAAGCGTGTTGTCACTTCGGGATCAGAAAAAGCCGGCAGATCCCACGCACTGTGGGAATCGATGTAATGCGAAGCAGCCAGGAAGGAGCAAATCATGCTTTACATAATTTGCATGTCATGTTTTACATGTTACGACCTGTCATTTGTGTTCGTCATACAGTCACTTCGCGATATACCAATTTTGGTGTATGTCAAGCTAGCGAACTGGACGCAAGCGCACCGTGAGCGTGGCATGTAAATGGCATTGTAGATGACATGCATGCCAAGATTTTCATGTTACCACCTGCCACTTATGTTCGTTATACAGTCTTGTCACTTAATACCAAATTTGGTGTATATCAAGCTAACGAAACGGCCGCGAGCGCGCCATGAGCGTGCCATGCAAGTCATGTCGCACATGACAAGTCATGATTTCCATATTACCACTTGTCATTTATGTTCGTCATACAGTCATGTCACTCAATACCAAATTTGGTGTATATCAAGCTAACGAAACGGCCGCGAGCGCGCCATGAGCGTGGAATGCAAGTCTTGTTGCTCATGACATGTCGTGATTTCCATATTACCACTTGTCATTTATGTTCGTCATACAGTCATGCCACTCAATACCAAATTTGGTGTATCTCAAGCTAACGAAACGGCCGCGAGCATGCCATGAGCGTGGCATGCAAGTCATGTCGCACATGACTTGCATGCACAGCAGAGCACAGCGAGGTTAACGACCACCGCATCGCATTTGACAACTCCCGCGTCGTCGACTGTGAGGTCAGCTTCCACAAGCGGCTTTTCGTGGAGTCGTGGCATATTCAGGCAACTCCTGGAAACCTGAACCGGTCGGCTGGCGCGCTCCCGAGTGTATACTACAATGGGCTACGGCACGTCGGTGAAAACAAGCGCCACCCCCCGCCTTGAGAAGAAGGCGCCAAAAACTCTGTTGATCCCTGGTGCCACTCAGTCACCCCTGAAGAAGGGTCCGAGCTGGACCCGAAACGTCGGGACTCTTCATTTTAAAGTAAAACCATGTTATTACTTTAATTGAACAAGTTGGTTGGTGTCCCTTTCCCAAAGTTATGACAAGTCATGATTTCCATATTACCACTTGTCATTTATGTTCGTCATACAGTCATGTCACTCAATACCAAATTTGGTGTATATCAAGCTAACGAAACGGCCGCGAGCGCGCTATGAGCCTGGAATGCAAAACATACTTTTCATGACAAGTTAGTCATGATTTTCATGATATGACCAGCCGTTTATGTTCGTTATGCAGTCATGTTATGTCATACCAAATTTGGTATAAATCCCATTAACGATACGGCCAGGAGAGCACAAAGTCGTAGGCGGCTAGATAGATAGATAGATAGATAGATAGATAGATAGATAGATAGATAGATAGATAGATAGATAGATAGATAGATAGATAGATAGATAGATAGATAGATAGATAGATAGATAGATAGATAGATAGATAGATACGCTCAAAGTCGCCGAAGTTCGCTAAGAAATGCTTCGCATTTAAAAAATCATTGCGCGTGGTACTTTCGACTTTGCAATAACCTTGGGCAGCAGTATTGATGCAGGTTGGAGAGGTCCAGCCTTTACAAAACTTTGCGCGTGGTGCTTTCAACTTTTCAATAACATTGGGGGGTCTTATTCATTCAGGTTTATCAGCTTAAAACACCAACTATAGTGCACTGACAGCGTTTAAGTGTATTACAGAATGACATGTCACGATAGCCCCTTTAAGTAAGTTTTTCTAGAATGAAAAACTTGCAAATAAGAATACTCTGCTTTGTGCCGGAAAACAAGTTTCTTGATTCTTTAAACGTCGGGAGCAAATTTCTGTTTGAGCAGTGAGATTTTGCAAGACCATTCCTGGGTCTGATATATCGCCCACAAGAATTTTTTTTCTGCGAATGGAATGCTCTCCTAAAGACGAAGAAGTCGAGACAATGAAACCTTAATTCCAATAATGTCCAGCTCTTTGGAGTTAGTAGCCAGGTTTACTACTGGCTGCGTAGTGTCGGCGTAAGCGTTGTGTGCGTAAGAAAGCCACGTTTCGCGTGGAGTGCATGCGCAGTAGTTCATACGTGTACCATGCCATTTCGTGCACTACGTACGCAGTACTAGAACTTGGTGGTATTTCGTGTACTGTTTATGCGTTCATATTCCTTGAAACTCATTCTAATGTTTATTTTGCAAAGGTTAAACGAAGTATGTGACCTATAACATGTAAAAAACACAGTCCATTGATAAAAGAAAGCCACATGCCACATATTTCTTTTAACAGCATCTACGCCAAAAATGTTTAGAGAAATTTAAAAGATTCTACGAAATACGCTTCTATGATATTTCAGGTAATGGTCACCAAGGCTCTATAGGTCAATACATAAAATGAAATGAGATACATTATGCCTGACGTTATCTTGAGTTATATGAGATATGCATCAAGGGAAACTGAGAAGAGCTGTTTTATAACTATGTACATTTATTAAGGGCTGGAATGTTAGTCTGTTCCGGCGACACATTGGTGCTGTCCTTCGCCCTTCCTGCCGTCGTTCCTCTTGACCTTCCATTCACTAACATCTGTGACTTCAACTGTTTTTATCTGCAGCATAGTATTCGAGTAACCAATGCTCACGTCGAGGGCTAGCTTGCCTTTCTAGCGCATACGACGAGAGCACCACGCTGCGCATTGGTACAACTTGGGCACGAGGATAATCTTTGTGTGGGAACATTTACACATTTGTTTATCATATCACCTGCTAAGCTGCAAGCCAACTGATAACGGCCTCAACATAATCTAGACGCGCGTGATTGGGTTTTTCCAAGCTTTGGGGGGGGGGGGAATGTCAGCACCTGTAGATGTATATTCTTACACGTGCTGTGAGGCACATGTGACTGTGAAGTATACTGGAAAGGAAGGACGCAGTGAGCGCAAGAAAAAGAAGGAGTGATATTTTTCAGATGCGCTCATTGGCGCTTCGGTTTTGGTTTCGCAGGAAGGACTGTAATAGCCCCAATTGACCGGACCACATATCTACACTAATTAGGTAGTTAATTGCCATAATTCATCCGTTACTTTAATATTATATGTCCTTTGGCACCTGAAGATGTCCGCCGCCACATAACAATTAAAAATCACGCCATATCCACGAAATGAATGGTGATGAGTGGGCGAAGCTCGAACGTTTTCATCCATGGCAGAAAGAGAATGAGTGGTCTGGAACGCGCTTATACTTCATGGTCATCAGTGGCATCGTCATCATTATCACGTGTAGTGGGTACATTCCACTATACTGGAACGCGCTTATACCAGGCTCCGGAAACTCAGAGCTAGTTTCGGTTTCAAGGAACATGCACGCTCATAGCGGTTGCCGGGCATCCTAAGATCTGGTCGAACGAAGTGAGGTTGGTGTGGACGTTCGCATTTATTTGCTTTCGGGAGGTTTTACAAATAAAGAAATTTGATTTCACTGTAAACAACTCTTCTTTTGCTCATTTGTCTTGTTTTGTTTCTTATTTTGTGAATTTTGAATCAGGCGAAGCGCGGGAAGTGGTTGACTTGAATTCGTAGCGCTTGCCTCCGGTCCTCCTTGCCACTCGCTCAGCGATATCACAAGTTCGATCGCGCTCAGTTATCTTGCTCGGTTGGCGTGCCAAGTACGGGAAAGATAAAAAGAGAAAAGTGTGGCGTGCAGAGAACGGAAGCTGCTGTGAGCTACGCCGAGCAGGTCAACCATGCATAAAACGAAGATGGCTAAATCGGGCGTTACATGTTTTTCGCGGCTATGCGGGGTGTTAACCCGGGGATTTCCAGTTCCGCGAAAGTTTTTCAGGTTTCCCAGTGGCAACAGGCACAAGTATTTGGGCCCATTATTTCAACAGGTATTAATTTTGCATGAGTACATGAGTAAACCCAGTTCTCTGCAAGCCTGACTGTACTGACATAAGCGCAGTGTCGCTAGACTAATGGTCAAGACGACAGCCTACCCGGTGTCGGCAAAATACGTTTAATGAAAGGCTTGAATGGGTGTTGGCTCGGCTACATAGCTTTTCATCTCTTACTTTTGGCATGTAGCTCAAATGATGTGAAGCAATTTTAGGCTCCTTCCTGTTCATGAAATTCATGTAGCCAGTTTGAAAGCTTGTGGTTCTTTACTTCTAATACTGTCACTGAAATACATGTGATGGACTGAATGCTTCTAGAAATCGTTAGAGGAAATGTCGCTGGCGCCAACGTTTCGACAAGTGAACTTTTCTTCGTCAAGGCAACGCTGCTGCCCTGACGAAGACAATTCAACTTGCCGAAACATTGTTTTGAGTGACGTTCTTTCTGGAAGAACTTCTCATCGCTGCAAGCCTCTCTGTTCCTCTGAACTTCTGCCTCGTTTGGTAGTCAAATTCTGTAAGAAAAATATGTGCGTCGTCATAACAAACGTGATTGAGTCGAACACTCGTGATTGATTGCTCATGATTGTTGATAATTTTCGCATTGGTTTGGATATTCTGGTTTTAATGTTTGCTAATTATGTCCATATTTCAGTTGTCTATTAAAGCTGATTTTATGGACTGACACTTTCACACTACGCGTCCGTTTTTTTTTATACGGAACATGCAATAAAAAATTAATTTTATTTGTGTCGAACGAGTTTTGTCTTACTGAGCGATCGGTCCACTTAAGTTGCGCCGCTTCAGAACACAGGAACTAAATTTTCAAAAATGTTAACGAAATTTTATGAATGGCCGCGTCGCCCAAGCGGCCAGCGGACCTGAAAGAGGGCACGAACACATTCCACTTGCATGCGAAGTGGGAAAGGAGAGCTTCCGCGGCAACCCTCCTCCTCTCCGTTTTGCGCCCTTTCCCTCTATTTGGTGACCTCACCAGTGACGTCATGAAAGAAATGTTGTGTTTGTGATTTATTTCTAGTTGGATGCCCGGCAGCCGCCAGTCTGGTTCCACATAGCTTCCAGCTAGTAAGCGGAACTTTTTTGCAAAAAAGTTCCGCTTACGTAGGTGCAGCATGCGTCCCAGATAACGCCTCGAGTATGCGGAACAGTGTTTCAGTGATTGGCTGGGTCGTGTATGCTGCAGCGTTCCGAGGATATAGGTACTAATTCTAGGATATAGGTACTTTCAGTACCTAGGCGGTCTGTCTGTATCCCTGATGCGGTTGCGAGGGAAAAAAATTTCCGCCATTTTTCTCGCCAGTTTGGCGTCTGTAATTATCACTACGGGTAATTAGAAGATGAACAGTACCACAATCATCCCCATCTGCGACAACAACATGCAAATTACGCACAGTACTGGAATCAAACTCGGGACCGCATGCACTGAAAGATGATGACTTACCCATTGCACCACAGCGCCACCGCAACAACGCTCGTTTTTTCGCGGCGGTATATATCTACCATGTCGTTTGCAAACAGTCGGCGCGACGTTGAACATCTGTTTTCGTGCCATGTGCATGTGCTTGAGCGTGCATTAGGTCAGCAAATAGTTTGCGGGGCTCCATGAACTCCAGACAAACGCGGTAAGCACCTTCAGCTCCGACTTCGGTTCGTAATTCACCGTGCCGCAAGAACGATTAACGTGTGTCCGTGTGCAGTTAGTGCTTCTCCGTGAACAGCGGTTGTTTCGCTCACCGAAAATTCGCGAATGTATACCAGCGTGACGAGGATATCTTCAGATCTCGAAACCCACGTACGTTTTTCCTATGTGCGTGTGCTGCGAGTAATTTCCGTTATTTATGCCGCGATGTACACGCGTGTCAGTGACAGCAGACCGTTCTCAGCTGTTCGTGTAACGTTAACCTGCTTTGGCAAGTTAACGTTTGAGTGGGTGTTTTAACGTGCCTACACTAACATTTGCGTTTTGTGTGCGTGAACCATCGCGAGCCGCACGTTGGGACAGCAGAACGTTTTTAGCAGTTCGACGATCATCTGTTTCAGCAATTACCACTTATGCGCGCTATTTCGCGCGATACAGTGGTTTTTTACTCATCTTCAGTCTTTAACTGATCTTATATATGGGAACTAGCTACTCTTACCTTTATTCAGCATCACACCGCTGTTCAAGTGAATGCCGAAACGTGCGCCAAGATCAAGTATGACGTACACAAATTTGCCACGGACAGGTTTCCCTCCAAATAAATAGTGGATGCTTTTGCACACCTTTTTCGCGAAAGTGCGCGTGTAGTCGGGGTCAAGATATGGTGCAGAACGAACTTGACAATATTGTTGCTGCATGCCTCAATAAAACAGCTGATCTTTAGAAAATGAGAATATCTTATTGTACATTGCCGTGCAATATCGTACATTGCCACAGCAGTACACAGGTTGGCTTGATCGTGGTTCAACGTTACAAATACCATGCTAGAATATGAGAACTGTAGCAGATATTCAAAACTGTGAAAAAAGGTCGCTGGCATATGCTCTCCTGCTGCCTTGTGCGCCTGTACTCGATTTTCAAGTTCACCATGCAATTACACAACCATTAATAAAAGTTCAACCCACCAATTTTCAATCAATGTGGATCATTTTCTGTCTCACTGCCTTCCATTTATTCCTTTTGTGCAATGTTTTCCAAAAATCATCTGTTCAACTTGTTTTGTAGAACACGAGTATTGATATTGATAGGCCAGTGTTTCAGAAATCTGTTTTGCATGCACAAATAGTTTTTTTAATGCGTGACAAATGTCATAACTCGACAACTGACAAAAGAAATGTTGTTTGTCGTCTTTTATTGGAATCAAAATAGTAACACCGGGACTTGCCCAAATGCAGGGAGATGTATGATACCCTAAATAAAGTGTGCCGTTAGCACTGGAAAGTGTTCCCACCATAGACCTTCTTGTAGAAGAACAGGTGGGCCATTGCTGCTTCGCCAGAAGTGTCTTCCCTGAAAAGGATATCAAATAAAGAAGTTCATTAGGCTCTAAAGTGTGCTTACTGATACGAGCTTGTAAGGGAGTGTTTAAAAAAGTTTCGATTACCTTTGTGGCAGTTGTGGTGCCCTTGCAGCTCCAATTGGCTGGCACGTGATAGAAAATGTTAAATATATGTTATATATGCTCATCCTGATTAAAACGTCCCATACCCACCCACCTACACACACACAAAATACCGTGGCGGGTATTGACGTGAAACTATCGAATATTTTCGAAGTAGAAAATTTAATGGGAGCCGCTCCATTTCTCTTACCTTTTAACAATCGGTGTGGGACTTTTTCGACATGCGTGGAGACAGGGACGGTGAAGGGCCTTCTCCCTCATGCAAGATCACGTTGCGTGTCATCATCGTGGTGTCCGATAATGAGCGGCTTGTCAATCTCAAAGCCCATGGCTGGAAAAAATTTGAAAACTCTTGTCGGTACCATCACTCCTTGTTTTCGTTATTACGTTAACAGTACAGGACCATTACGTATTCACATAAAAACGCTCAGTACTTGGCATACAGAATCTAAATGTGTCGAAAGTGGTGCACCAGAAGTGATTTTCTGAGATAAATTAGTGCGAGCGCCTTTTCAAGAAATTACACCACACCACATGACACTGCACCAAACAAGGACACCCAGCGACGCATCAAACACCACTCCGAACCCCACTTCCTGTTGTCACAGACGTTAAAATACGGAATCATAAACTGACTGCGCGTGATCCAAACTAGTTCGTCGTACGCTGGAAAGACTGCCGAGGATAGCCAGTCGCCAGTCATGCAAGAAATGATTTTGATAGGTCATCATGGATTGTTCTAACACACTCAAGCGAGCCATCCGAGAAAGCGAGCCAGGAGCGTAACATAGAGGAGGGTTGGGGTGTGAACCCCCCCCCCCCCCGAAAATTTTCAATTTTCCTTACGTATATATACACGCACACATAAAAACGCACGCACGAACATATATAAAGTATGGTTGAACCCCCCCCCCCTCCCCCCCCCCGAAAAAAAATTCCTCGCTACGCCCCTGAAGCGAGCGACGTCATTTGTTAATATTCCCGTAAAAGGCAGGGTTTACACAGAAAACCTCAGTGAACCGCGCCTACAGCTAAGCACATCAGACTGATACAGTGTCCTTTTTTTTTCATCGTGAGTGTTTGATCATGTGCAAGATTTCTCGGCGAAATTTACATATCAGCTGTACATGACACACAATTTATGCTGCTGACAGACGCTTGCGTATTCATCCTGCTAGTGCTAGCTAATGCACGCCCAAACCCCCTTCATTTCGTTGTGGTCGCATAAACTTTTAAGCCACACAACGAAGACTGAACTCACAGCCATCGAGAAGAATGGCGCAGACTGCAAGAGTTCCCGATTTGTCACCCGCCTTGCCGCTAATTCATAAGCAATATAAACGCTCGTCACTCACCTCTGCGTAGTGAATGCAGGATCAATAGTCCGAGGCTTCAAAGGCGAACTTGATCGCTATGGTGCCAGAGCCTCCTGAACCATCTACAAACACGAACAAAGCTTCGGAAAACAACGCGCATTCACCAGCAGAGAAAATGGCGCACGCTGTCTGTAGACCGATAGCCTAATCAAGCACTCGTCAGTGCAACTACGTAACCCCCGCAACGCTCCGCCAGTGAAGAGAGTGTCTGTGAGAGTACACGGACACGCTTTTTCTGTTTGCAGGAAGATCCGCTGCAGAGAGACATTGAGGCTCTGCAGTCGTTGTTTCACGAACGCCAGTCCCGCGTTTGGCGCGCGCTGTTCCGTTGCAGCACTATAGTTGTTTCGTAATCGAAGAAAGGATTCATGGGAAGGCTTGACCTCCTCCCCGACGCGCATAAGCCGTATAGCTGGAACATTAGATGCAGATACGGCTTCGGTTTGCAGCCGTAAGTGGAACAACCGTCAAAGCACGACATGCGGTAACCGGAACAAATCGCTGAGTTCGAGTACACATGTCGCGTTCCACTTAACTAAGCAAAAACTAAAGAAAAAAACAGCTGCTGTTCCAGATAACGCTAGCGAAACAGCCGTGATCCACATAACGCCTCCGCCTGTTACGGTTATCGACTGCTTACGATTGCTTTATCTGGAACGTATGTGGAACAAGATTAAGAGTGTAGTAAAAGCGGCGCTGCCGCTGCGTACCAGCATGCGAGAGCGCGTCACATGGGAGGTAGAGGGGAGTTTCCGCCCCCTGCTTATACTTCATCGTTATCACGTGTAGTGGGTACATTCCACTATACTGCGTCATCGTCATCTTTCTCACGTGGAGTAGGTACATTCACTATACGTGGCTACCTACCTACTACAACAACTACTACTACTACAGAGGAACGCGCTTGTACTTCATGGTCATCAGCGTCATCATCATCGTTATCACGTGTATTGCGTACATACCACTATACTGGAACGCGCTTATACTTCATCGTTATCACGTGTAGTGGGTACATTCCACTATACTGCGTCATCGTCATCTTTATCACGTGGAGTGGGTACATTCCACTATACGTGGCTATCTACCTACCTACCTACTACAACTACTACTACTACTACTACAACTACAGAGGAGGCACAGACCCACACCCTAAGGAGCTTCGCCCCTAATAAGAAAAATCGCTGCGGTGAAAGCCCAAGACGTGCAAGCCTCCCCCGACCCGAGATAAGCGCGCGCATGGGCGACCACGTTTATACACGTTATAGAAGCGGGGCGCGGAGCGCGTCCTTGGCAGCTCCATCTCGCTGGTAATGCTGCGAACACGCTGATATCCCCCCCCCCCCCCCCCCTGAGATCTACGTACCGCCAGCGGAAAATGGTGTATATAAATAGCTCGCTGCTACTTTGTCGAAAGACGTGCGCTTTCGCGGCGCGGTGGTTAACGCCGCGAGCTGCGGAGCGAGTTGTCACCCGTTAATTTCCGCGCGTCGGAAAATTTTTTCTGAATCATTATTTTTCGTGGCTTATATATATATATCTCTCTCTCTCTCTCTCTCTCTCTCTCTATATATATATATATATATATATATATATATATATATATATATATATATATATATATATATATATATTGTGAAGGAAGAGACAAGAGACAGCACCCTTGCCGCGGGCCGGCTGTTCTTTATCTGACTTCGTTCTTCTCTTTCTCTAGCCGAGCATGTCCACGAGCACCACTTTGTCTTCATTACACTCGGCCGCGCTGCGTGCATGCAGTCCTGACAAAATTGGCCCTTCTCTGGCCTGGCGTTGGTTGTCTGTTCGACGGTGGAAACATTCAGAGGTTCTGAGCCCTGAACCACCATAGGACGAACTAATGCCTCTGGCAGGCGGCATTGGCTGCCTCGCGGAGGCCGGTCACGCCCATGCAGTGACTTGGCTTGCTGAAGTGCCAACGATGTCTGTGGCGGTCGGCCTTCGCTGTTGCGTGCCGGACGGTATCGGCCACGCAGCGATTTGATTTGGCAAGCGGCGAAACATGCGCTTGGTGGCTGGCCTTTCCAATGCTGCAGAATGCCTGTATGTTCTTGCATGGATATCTCCGGGGGGCGGCATTGACTTTGTCGTGGTGGTCGTGCTCGTGTACGCCGCGACATGTCTGGCCGAGTTGCCGTACATTGTGCGGGGCGACACTGGCTGTACAAGCGTGGTCTCAATGCCGGCTTACGCTTGTCCCGTCGAGGAGCCATATTGCCATGTTGAGTGGTTGACGACACTGATGGCCTCCGAAAAATGTGAAGCCGTCTGCTGAGTGATTCTATGTGTCTCCGCACAAGTGCACCCGTCTTCGAACACTTGTACTTAGAGATGTGCTTTAAGAGGATCGAATGCTTGGTGTTTTCGTTTCTCTTTGGGTCCTCTCTGAGGTTCAAGGGGCGGACGCCCACACACTCGGCCAACGACTGCGGTAACGTCCGGGGACGTGGCTCGCATGTGGGAGGGTCCATCTTGTTGGCATTATCTGACCGACCGGTCTGGTTTGCGTAGAAGTGGAGTACCCTGTACGGCAGAAGGCGGTGCGTCCACGTGTTCAAGTAAGGGGGACGTGAGTGCAGCCTGTCCGATTGATGTTGGTGGCGAATGCTCTCAGTCGCTGAAGGTATGGTGCTGGAATCGCATTCCGACGGCGCACACTCAGGGAGCTGTAGCGGTGCACAGCATCTGGGGGAGTTCCACCGGCAGGGGAAGTCGACAACGTTCTTTAGCGAGGGGTCATAGGGCACAGCAGCAGCGTCATGATGGTTTGCTGCGGCTGCGTCGTTTTAGCAACGCCCTTCATACGTCCGTCTTTGGTAATGGTCTTTGGCCGTGATGAACTTAAGTCGGGTACCGACAAAGAGCCTGAAAGCTCGAGTGGGGAACTGCAGCGCACAGATGCAGCCTCGAGGTGGAACCCCTCTTGAACTCCATCCTCGGTACCGGTCATGTTGGACTGGGTGGTGGCAGAGAGGTGGGAGGGAGTTCGGCCAAAAGCAGCAAAGAGCTTGAAGCTCCACTCCGCCCAGGATTGCTGCCGCACGCCTTCGAATCTGTGCCACGCCGCGGCAGCATTTCGAAGGCGGTCAAAGGCGAAGCACCACTTATGCTGTTCCGTCCATTCATTGAGGGCTCCGAGAGCGTTGACAGTGGCCACCCAGTTGTCGGCGTCATCCTCGAAGTCGCGGAACTGCGCTAGATCAAAGGCCGCCGGCGATGGTGATACGGCTGCCGAAACGCCGTAGCATGTCGACGCCAAGTAATCCAGTGGGTATGAAAGCTCTTTGAGGGTATACCAGAGCTTTCTGCGGCTCTCGGGTGAGGTCTGTTCGTGGTCTTGTGAGGCGGCTGTGGTCAACGCGGCACTGATCGAGCGAAGGGCTGGCAAGGCGGCAGGAAGCAGCACAGAGCCTGGCACCGTCAACGCGTTGACCGTGTCGCGGAGTCGCGCGATGGTGGGTGAAAGCTGTGCCGCACTTTAGGGCGATTCGCACGCACAGCCAGTGGTGACGTCCGAGTAGTACTTGTCGATAAGTGTACTCACTGCGGCGCTATCCTCTGCCGAGGAAGCTTGAACAGCGCCCCTGAGCGGCTGAGGCGCTGATGGAGTACTGAGCGGGGCGTTGTCGCAGCGGGAAGCGTGAACGGCGTTCCCGGGCAATGGTAGGCCATGCACCTGTCTTGGTGGCGCCAGGGTAAGCCTGCCCTTGAGCCACCGAGCAGGCCTGGACGCCGTCCTTGAGTGGTTGCACAGGTGCTTTCGGCAGTAGGAGGGAGACGGGCTGCATGATTGTGGACGTTCCGTGGATGGAAGGTCCACAGCGCCGATGAGCCTTGAGGACGCACTTACGGTTCGCTGGTCGCAGACTGCGCCATTGTAAAGGAAGAGACAAGAGACAGCACCCTTGCCGCGGGCCGGCTGTTCTCTATCTGACTTCGTTCTTTCGTTCTTCGCTTTCTCTAGCCGAGCATGTCCGCGAGCACCACTTTGTCTTCATTACAATATATATATATATATATATATATATATATATATAAACGGGGCATGACGGCGACGGCGATGCCGACGGCAAAAAGCAGCCGAGAGTGTATAATTGCTGTCGCAATAAAAAGCCAGGCCTGCGCGGACGGCACAGCACAGCCACAGTGAAAGCTGTAAGAGCGCCATTTCTGGAACCTGCTGCAAAAATTTCTTTGGCCTACTAAACCAAGCACGCTTGAAAGGTACCCCATCACTCCATAAATTGATTCGGTGGCTGATGACGATGAAGAATTATGGCTGAGCCATTTGTAATCGGTTTGATGCATTCAACAAACTACTCGTAATGCAATTCATATTGTGTGACGCCTGGTGGCACAATTCACAATCTGTGACGCCTGGTTGTTATTTTACTCTTTTACCACGCTATGTTGCGTATGTTAACGCGGTTTCTTTCCGCCATAACGCTTGTATAGGGTTTTTGTGCGCAGGAGTTCGAGCGTCCTTTGTGCTGCGGCGGCCTGCTGCAAGTATCAAGCTGCTTGTCGTTCCTCGTGTGACAAACTAATTTCTTGCTACCGCATTCATTGCTTCGCCCTAGTGGCGAAACTGACTTTTTTCTTAGTTCATTTTTTTTTCTTGTTTCGTGCGATAGCGGTTACGCACACCGGCGGCGGAACTATGGCACCCTTATTGTGATCTCATAACAGCTGTCGTTGTCAAATGCGGCAACCACACGTTCCATTCCCCTTATTTTTTAGAATTTTCGGCCCAGTTTCTTGAAACACTCTGTATAGTTATTTGCCTACTGGTTATATAACAACCAGCAGCATCAAAGGGTTCAAGCTAGAAAAATCAGAACTGTGACTGTTGCCGCATGCTGAAGGTATGGCTGCATTTGATGAGGATCACGTCAGGATTGCAAGAAAGAAATGATTTGAAATGTATTGAACTCTAAGTATTCGAATAATTTTCGTTTACTGGTTTAGTGAACAATTTGCCACTTCATTACGCCTTTCGTCTGTGTAATGCTGCCAGAGACAGGTAGGTAAGTAGTAACATTGCGGGTAAGTAGGGCCATAACAAAAAATGATCAGTTTGCACTATTCAGTCCACTTTACAATTGACCGCCCATGTATGAATATCATCTATTCTGCTGGTGTGCAGGCAAAAAGTCAGAAAAGAGCACGCTGCTCCTTCTACGCTATGTCGCTGTATCAGAGTCAATAAGTCGGTTGCTTCTTTGCTTCTGAAATACCTTGTGCACTGGCCCTTTGCAATTGTTACTCAAGCCAACTATATTCAATTTGCCGTTAAGGAGCATCAATATCCATTAAGGCGACCCATATTCAAAATCGAGTGCACCAAATCAGTTGTTTCGCTTCTACTTATAACAAGAAATACTTTCAAGTATTTTAACCACATTGCAGAATACGAGCAACTGCAGGTACCCTTAACTGTGCTTGAGGGCGTAATGACGCTAGCTCGGTTAACTTCTTGTGATGGCAACCATGTACCGAATGTACAATGTCCGTTGAATTTGAGGACCCTTTACATAAACATATGAACGTTCTGAATGACAGAAAACACTAGGGCAGTGTTGCTGACCGTCATCCACCTACATTTTACACGAACGGAGCCAGCGCGAGCTCTATAGCGCACACACGTCCCTACTAGGAGGCTGTTGACGTCTCTGAACGCGTCGGCAAAAGCAAGCGCCAAAGTACACGAGCGTGACAGCGGAAAAAAAGAGGCGCGCGATGCGAGCGACATCACGAGAGCAAAGAGAGAAGCGCACGCTATGCGCCTGACGCGCGCGTCCGGCAAGCGCAGCGGAGTGCGCGCAGATGCAGCCAGCAGGCAGCCAGCGCCGATGAGCGCCGCCTTCGAGATCGGAGGTGTCGGCGCACGCCTCGTACGGGCGCAGCGAGTGACTTCGCTTTTATTGCGATAGCAATTATATGGACACTTTCGGCTGGTTTGCGCCGTCGGCGTCGCCGCCGCCGGTGTCGTCCGCCGTCATTTGCCGTATATGTATATATATAACCGGCCCCGCCCTGTAGTTCGTGAGCGTGAAAAGACGCGAGGGGGGGGGGGGTCCCTCGAGCGACCTTCGATTTTACGAGCGCGGGCGCGCGCGTTACGTTACCTCCCCTTCTCGGCGGCCGACAGCGGGGGGGGGGGGGGGGGGGTGTACCTTCTACGTGCTGCGCACTCAACGCGAAGAGAATTCTCTTAAACAAGCGTTTTCTAGAGTTGCGTGAGATCGGACCCAAAAAGAGTTAGCTGCCAGCCTCACTTCATATAACATTACAATTTTTTGCTATCGCATTCATTGCTTCACCCTTGTGGTGAAACTGTGACTTTTTTATTTTACGCTTCACTCTGACGTATGGTACAGTACACAACTATTCTCTGCTGTTGTACAAGTGTATGTTTGTGAAGTTCCTATGTAGCATTGGTAGCGAGTAGAAGACAGCCGCAAGGCTGAGCAGTCGACGTAACCAAAGACGGGATTCGCTCAGAAGCGGAACAACGAGGCAAGCGTTTTGCAGAATGATAACAATTTTTAGCAGGTAAAAGGTTTTGCAGATGTGAGATGTCTGAGTTCATTGTTGATATTCTACACTACGGTGAGTTCTTTAAAGATGCCTGGCAGCTACGCTCAACGCATTGTTTCGGTAGGAGGCGTTGTAACGCTTGTTGACGTTACTAGTGTTCGCGTATGCGGTCACCCACACGCCAATACATCTGTCTGGCTTAGAATCTCTCACGAGATAGACCAATCCGTCAAAAACCTTTGCGGTGGTAATTAAAAAGTGATGCCTAAGCCTTTTTTCCCTTAACTTTTAGCATTAGACTCCTGACTGACATTTTGGAATAGGCTTTTACGATTGTCTTTCAGGAGTAGACTGCGTAGCACGCGCCATATTCACGGCCTCGTTGAAGCTGCCTGCAAACTTATGGGCATCAGCATTTACGCTTTTCTTTCTTTACTGCGAGCAGATCTGAGGGTGAGCCAGCGTGCATTCATGCGTTTGAATCAGCTATGAAGCATTCGGAGATGTTATTCACATGTTGTTAAGGTTAAACTTCTGTACATTTGGTATTTACAGGACATTTCAGGAGCGGCTTACGTGCACGCCGTGACACTTCGCCATTTTCCTATTTTTTATTGAGCAACAGTGTACAGAAGAAGGCACTTGCGAAAGAGGGGGAACATACGTCCAAAATATACAAATGTATACCTTTGTACAAATTATAGTATACATGTATACAAAACGCATGATACATTTATACCAAATGCATAAATGTATAAATGAACCAGAAAAAATCACTCGAGATCTATCATTTGTACCAGAGTTATGGTGAGCGCGAGTTGGCCATGGTTAATTTGCTGCTTTTAGAATTCTCCATATTCTAATAGCGGAGCTCTACTAGGACTGCATCCGTCCTCACCAGCGTCCGCATTACATGTCACGCTTCACCTTCCAGGTACATCCAGTGACGGCGTAACCACCTCGGTCACGGACGAAGTGGTATCCACACTTCGAAACTGGGAAGGGCGGCTCGAGAGTGAATAGGGCTAAATTCACTGTAGCAGGAGAGGTGGGTGTGACAGGTGCTTTGATAGGTCCTTCCCGTTCATCTCTAGCCTACAAATAAAATAATCACAGACGCCCACACAAAATAGCAAAACATCCCTGCAAGACCAACAAGGAAACACAGAAAAACGACAACTCTACTAATTTCGCACATTTCACGCTGGGTGGAACTGTGGTGAGGTTTTTTTCTTGTTTTTTTAACAGTGGACATCTGTGCGGAACGTTTGGTATATAATCTAAAGCGTTGTGTTTATATTGCGGCTGGTCGGATCATTAAAAGTTTCTAAAAGCTGCGATTGTTGTAAACTGTTTCAACTTTAAGCGCCAACAGAATTTATTATAGTTGTTCTTTATGGTATCACTTTGCTACCGAGGTAACCTTGTGCGTGCGATGGCTGTGAGGGACTTCTGAAAAATCTCTGAAACATTTTGGTCCTAAGAGGGCCACAAAAAAGTCTAACAAACTTGTGATCAGAACATATTCACAGCTTCTAAGGTCATTATAAGAACCTTCGAAAATATTTTGATGTCTCTGTTCTTTCGTGAAATTTTCAAAATTTATGAAAGCTGCCGCACATTTTCCAGTAATAACTTTCTTGTAGGATTGTTCGTACTTTGAGCGGTAGAAATCTACACGATCCCACTGATATGTGGAAAGACCCTCAACTGGCAGACAATCAACGCTACAAACAAGTGTAAGTCTAAGTTCCAGGAGAAAACACGCAGAACACCTACCATTTTCCTATTAAACAGCGCGCAGTAATGAGTGTGGTGGCCAGACTATTTCATATAACAGGAAATAATGACCTGACGCATAGATAAAAGTGTGCAAGCACCTAGAAGATTCCTGATTTATATGTAGGGCAACAATGTATATATCAGCACCATAAATCTCATCCTACACCCTGTATCCTCTTTGCTTCACTGTGGTTTCTTAAGACTGAATGTGAATCTTTGAGCTGCTTGCCGTTCTACGCGTGGCATTACAATTTGCTGAGTAGCGTTGTCGAATGCGGTGGTAAGTTTTGGGCACCCCAGAGTGCGCGCATTGCGGATCAGAGTGGAATGACTCACATATTTCCGACCGCAGACTGCGGGGTATCACGAGTAGCCACTGCCGGCCGTCAGCGTTGTAATTGCGTGGATGCAGCAGGCCGTCACGTATGGCGAAATGGTGAGCTTCACGACGCAAGGCGCGAGTGGATGGTGTTGCGGACGGATCAGAGAGCAAGTCGATCAGCGGGGCGATCCAATTATCCTTGCGTTGTTCGGTAGCGATGATGTGAACATCGATGACAGAAGCAGCAATGGAAGATACTGAGGAGGGGGGCTTTGTCGTGAGGCAGAGGGGGAGCGCGAGAGGGCGTCGGCATCAGCATGCTTGCGTCCGTTGCGGTACAGCACGCGGATGTCGTAGTCTTGCAGGCGAAGAGCCCAGCGGGCGAGACTGCCTGAGGGATCCTTCAATGACGACAGCCAGCACAGTGCGTGATGGTCGGTGACGACATCAAATGGGCGACCATATAAATAGGGTCGAAACTTTTAAGGGCCCGACGATCGCCAGGCACTCTTTTTCCGTGACGGTGTAATTTGTCTCGGCTCTCGTGAGCGTACGGCTTGCGTATGCCACGACATATTCGGGGAATCCGGGTTTGCGCTGCGCCAGGACAGCACCGAGGCCTACACCGCTGGCGTCAGTGTGCACCTCCGTTGGGGCCGTAGGGTCGTAGTGGCGTAGTATGGGAGGAGACGTCAACAAATGGCGGAGCTTGGAGAACGCGTTGTCGCACTCGGATGACCACGAATTAAGGGGCCCGTTACTTCCAAGGAGCTTCGTCAGTGGTAATATGATCGTCGCAAAGTTTCGTATGAATCGTCGAAAGTATGAGCACAGGCCTACGAAACTGCGCAGTTCTTTGACGGACGCAGGTTTGGGAAATTCGGCCACGGCCCGAAGCTTGGCCGGATCGGGAAGAATTCCGTCTTTGGACACGACGTAACCTAGGATTGTGAGTTGCCGTGCTGCAAATCGGCACTTCTTCAGATTTAGTTGGAGGCCGGCGTTGCTTACACGTGTGAAAACTTCTTTCAGACGTTGGAGATGCGTGGAGAAATCCGGAGCGAAAACAACGACGTCGTCCAGGTAACACAAGCACGTGTGCCATTTCAAGTTGTGCAGAACGGTGTCCATCATGCGCTCAAAGGTCGCGGGCGCATTACACAGACCAAACGGCATGACGTTGAACTCGTACAAGCCGTCAGGTGTGACAAAGGCTGTCTTCGGTCGAGCGTCGTCAGCCATGGGTACTTGCCAGTACCCCGAGCGCAAATCGAGAGGAGAAAATAATTGGGCTCCGTGGAGGGTGTCAATCGCGTCGTCGATGCGCGGTAGTGGATAAACATCCTTGCGAGTGATCTTATTGAGCCGTCGGTAGTCCACACAGAACCGCACAGAACCGTCCTTCGCAACGAGAACAACAGGAGACGCCCATGGGCTGTCCGAGGGCCAAATTGCGTCACGTCGGAGCATATCGTCTACTTGCTCATTAATTACCCGACGTTCGGCAGGCGACACGCGATATGGACGTTGCCGTAACGGTGGTTGGGCGCCAGTGTCGATGCGATGTGTAACAGCGGACGTGCGACCGAGAGAAGTTTGCCCGACATCAAAAGAAGATCGAAATTCTTGCAATAGGCCTAGAAGCTGGGAACGCTGGACCGACTTAAGGTTGTCAGCGACGGAGTTACCAAATACATCATCAGATGACGGATCAGACGTGGAAACAGCACTGATGGCACGGGAACTGGGACAGTGCGAGTCACCGGGTACGTCCAGGACTTGTGCGTCGTCGACGGGTTCTACTCGGCCGAGACATTCCCCTCGAACCAACGTAACAATGTACGGGAATGGGTTGGTCACAAAAATAGCGGTGTTGCCCTGAGTTACTTGCACGGTCGCGAAAGGTACTAGCAACCCTTTCCTACTGCAACCATTGTCAGATGGCGAAAGGAGTGCAACTGTGTCGGAGAGACCGGCGCAGTAGACCTGACACAGCCGTTGACGAGCTTGGAGGCACTGTCGTATCGTCTTTGACGAGGATCTTGCTCAGTGCCGAGGGACTGTCTACTGGCGTCAAATGTGAGAACGGTGAGAGTTCAGTTTCGGCGGAGGCACAATGAATGACGGCGTCGTGGCGGGAGAGAAAGTCCCATCCCAGGATGACGTCGTGGGAGCATACCAGCTGCTATAGCATTCATTCCGCCGCTCTTGTCGCGAAACAACGCGCTATAAACGTTCAAATACCTCTGTGAAGACACGGTTCACTTTCGTGTTATATCGATTTCTATGACAGAGGGATCGGTCATGGTTTTCATTTATTTGTTCAGGTTGCTTTGAATAGGCCGCCGGCCTAGTTATAGCAACGCAGGCAAATCCAAGAAAGAAGCATACTATAGACTATTATACGGATGGGTCTGAGTGCCGCCATCTTGGGCTGTTAACCTTTGTGTTCTTTATCTTTAACTACTAACGATCTACTGTTACGGTTGACGCATACGCATGAAAACGCTTGGGTTGGTGCATACGATGTTTCACGGCCTTATTAATTCACGTCGCAATACACAAAAACAAGAAAACATCGGCTTAACAGCCCAAGATGGCGGCGCCCAGATGTCTTACAGAAAATAGTCTATATAATAGAAAAGGGAAGGAAGTGGAAGTGACGGTGAGAAGTGCTGTGAAAGTGAGGAACAAGTAAAGGGGGAGGGGAGAGGGTAAATCATGGCATAGTCTTTTATACTACAGAAAAGGCGTGGGAAAAAAATTGGGAGCGACGATACGAGAAAGGAATAGGGCAGAGGAGAAAGCACAGCATAGGCATGTATAGTATAGAACAGCAAGGGTGCGAAAGAGAAATGAGGGTGAGGAGGAGTGATGTGACAGTGCGAAGCAAATGATGGGCGGTGCATCATAGCCTTGTATAGTATAGCAAAGACGTAGGTAAAAGTAGTAAGGGTGAAGACGCTGTAAAGCGAGAGGGCATCCGATAAAATACAGCATAGTCTTGTATAGAATAAAATAGCGAGGTAGGAAAAGGGAAGTCAGGGTCAAGATGAGGAAAAAGAGGACGGTGTAGTGTAAAGCATAGCATTGTTCTACTACAGAGCCGCGCCCACGATCGATATTGCTTCGAAGGAAAAAAGATGGCGAAGCCTGCACTCGACCAGGGAAGGTTTGGAAACAGCGAAGCTGGTCGAGGCCAGAGGGCCTTTCTTGGCTGCTCCTAGGTTTTGAACTCGGCTGCTGCTACGGTTTTGAACCTGACTCGTTTCCTTGCCGCGTCCCTCATCATTCCTCGCTGGGGCATATTCAAAATCTTCGACTTCTCTGCGTTGCGCAGCAGTCGCTTTCTTGGCCGCATGAGAGGGTCAAAATGTCGCCTTTGATCTCGCGCTCGATCTTCAGCACGCCGAACCTCGTGGTATGCAGCCACTTCTTCGGGTGTGCGGACGTTCTTTGGACGCCCTATAGCTACAAACTACCTTGACGCGGCTGTGAGCAGCCCCTTTTATGGCGTTTTCCGAGAAAAGCGAAGTCTATGTCAGGGTGTGTTTCATGACGTAAGCGGTCGCTAGGCGACATTTTATTTCAAATTTGGCGCGTTTAAATTAGGCCGTCGCGGTAGCTTGGGCGCGAACTGTTGACGCGGTGTACGCGCGCCTTTGCTAACGTCACACCAGCTGTTGCGTTAGCTAGGCGCCGTACATGCCGCAGTGTTCCCATCGGTGGGCGTGGTTTGGCGGCTGCTTTGCTCCATTGCTAATGCTTTGGCGCATGCGTGGCTCGGCAAGGTTACGTGAAGTGGTGCGCAGTTGAGGCGTTCGTGGTTGCTAGAAAACGGCAGGGCAAGGGCTCTTCTGGGGAACAGTCTTTTAGATGCGAAGCATCTTATACTCGGGGCTATGTCCGTCCCTCCCGCGTCCCGCGTCCCCCGTCCCGCGTCCCGCGTCCGGCCACTTTCATGAAATAGGGAAGCACCCATTATGCGAACCAGAACACTGTAGTAATATGAAGGCCGTCAACCCTACCACAGTCATCAGAGTCATGGCCGAGAGCACAGAGAGGCTGCTTAGCAATGGCTAGGCAGGTGGTGTTTATCGCCCAGGTTGACCCCATTCCTTGAGTCATGGCCGAGAGCACAGAGAGGCTGCTTAGCAATGGCTAGGCAGGTGCTGTCTGTCGCCCAGGTTGACCCCATTCCTTGATCTTGCTTGCATGTGTTTGGAGGGGGGCTTAGTCCGTCCCTCCTTCCCGCGTCCCACAACACCACAGCGCATGCGCGTCCCCTCCCCTCTCTCCTACGCTCACCCCTTTCTCTCCTCTAGGAATCCTCTACTCTACGGAGCGGCCCCCCGCGTCCCACACCCCCCACAGCGCATGCGCGTCCCCTCCCCTATCCTCTCCTACGCTCACCCCCCTTTCTCTACTCTAGGAATCATCTACTCTACGGAGCGGCGCCCGCGTCTCACATCCCCACAGAGCATGCGCGTCCTCTCCCCCCTCTCTCCTCTTGGAATCCTCTACTCTACGGAGCGGCTCCCGCGTCCCACACCCCACAGCGCGTGCACGTCCCCCTGCCCCTCTCTCTCCTCTCCTACGGTCCCCCCCCCGTCCTTTCCTCTTGGAATCCTCTACGGAGCGGCGCGCACGACAGGTGGTGTGACAGCTGCATACTCCGCTGGGGGCGCCATAGTAGTTCCGCGGTATGAAAATGACGGAGCGCGCGCGCCTCATTCTCTCTCCTGTGCAGTGCCGTGAAATGAGAGCGGCGACGTTCCTCCCGCTCAAGCTAGTTAACTCCCGGCTGCTTCGCATCCACACATGCTTCCCCTTTAGCGGGAGATGGGGATTTTTGATGCCGCGCTAAACAGCTTCGCTGTTAAAACTATGTAAATGTTATGTAGTGTGAGGAGTGTCTTTAACGCACTTTATTTGCGTGCAAGAAATGTGGCAAATCGCGCAATGAATGTATCTTTACAGATCCACAAATTGCGCAGCACACAGGCCTAATTAATTATCATTATCGACAACAGCATCGTTCTCCACACCAGTGGGCTCTTCGCAACTGTACTTGGAGTAGGCATTGTTGGATAGCTTGAAAGGGGTTCTTTACGGGTGTATAGGCGTTCCTTTCCTTTCGGCGTGGTTTAGGTGTCCACGGAAATGCGAAGCCAGTCTAGCGATTGAGAAGGTGATAAGAACAGGGTCCGTTTATACTATCACGCTGTGCTCTTGAAGGTCAAGCTCAAGCGATCTTTTTATGCTTCATAATGATTATATATATAATATTCCCAACTCAGAAAAAGTAGTTATGTACGCAGACGACACAAATGCCTTTTTTAGATGCGAATCATCTTATGCTCGGGGCTATGTCCGTCCCGCGTCCCCCGTGTCGCGTCCGGCCACCTTCATTAAGTAGGGAAGCACCCATTATGCGAACCAGAACACTGAGGTAATATGAAGGCCGTCAACCACTACTACAGTCATCAGAGTCATGGCCGAGAGCACAGAGAGGCTGCTTAGCAATGGCTAGGCAGGTGGTGTCAGTCGCCCAGGTTGACCCCATTCCTTGAGTCGTGGCCGAGAGCACCAAGAGGCTGCTTAGCAATGGCTTGGCAGGTGGTGTCTGTCGCCCAGGTTGACCCCATTCCTTAATCTTGCTTGCATGTGTTTGGAGGGGGGCTTAGTCCTTCCCGCGTCCCACAGCACATGCGCGTCCCCTCCGCTATCCTCTCCTACGCTCACCCCCTTTCTCTACTCTAGGAATCCTCTACTCTACCGAGCGGCGTCCCACATCCCCCACAGCGCATGCGCGTCCCCTCTCCTCTAGGAATCCTCTACGGAGCGGCGCGCACGACAGGTGGTGTGACAGCTGCATACTCCGCTGGGGGGCGCCACGGTAGTTCCGCGGTATGAAAATGACGGAGCGCGCGCACCTCATTCTCTCTCCTGTGCAGCACCGCGATGAGCGCCCGGACCGCTGCCGTGAAATGAGAGCGGCGACGTTCCTCCCGCTCAAGCTAATTATCTACCCGCTGCTTCGCATCCACACATGGTACCCTTTAGCGGGAGATGGGGAATTTTTTTCAGTGCTGAATGAATGACCGTTCTCCAAGTTCGTGTAACCAATCATTTAAGGCACATGGAACTGTGGCTCTATGAAAACAAGCTTGCATAAAGTTAATTTAAACCAAATGCACATATTTTATTTAGGCGTTCAAAAAACTCTTTATTAATCTGCAATTTGCCTTTGAGCTCGGCGGTGTACGGTTAGAGTTGTATGAATACAGGAAAACATCCCCATAGAATACAAATGTGTCAAAGGTTTTGAATTTGGAAAAAAATGTAGGCTATACGAACCGTCAAACCGTGTACCATTACGGCTTAAAAGGCTGTATGCTCCACTGAATTCTATTTTGGGTTGTCTTACTACGTGCTTGTGTCTTCGAAAACGTGTTCTCAGATCCTTAACAGACTCGAGGTATTACAGAAAAAAAAGCTGTCCGAGTATTCGAAAACACATAAGCTCTTTAAAAATCACGGTATTTCTGGAGCGAGTGAGCTTTGTACATATTAATTATTACTTTATACGAATGGAAACATCTTTACCAACATTCACCGATAGACTCTCCGAAATTAACCCCGCCGAGTTCATTTTTTTCCGGAAACGATACAGCGAATGCGTTCTTCAATATCACATACCTGCAATATTTAGGAAACGTTTAACTTGTGTTGACTTTGAAACTGCCTGAATGTGAATTTATTAAAAAGTTGCGAACTATGTTTTTAAACATGTAGCAATGGCCTAAACACCCCGATCTATTTTTTGTGATCTCTTTTCATATCTTTTTTTTGGTCTAAATGTTTGTTGTCCTTGCGCAAGTTAATGCAAGACTTATGTGGTACATGCATATTGTGCGCTTCTTTTTTTTTGCACTAAAAGTGTAGTGATGCAGCGATTCTATCTCAACAAGTTTAATTTTGACACGTGCTCGCGCAGTGATTCAGTTTATCTTTTTTGTAAAATGCCTACTGTTCTCTAAAAGTCGCAGACGTCTCAAGACGTCTGCGACATGTTTTCGTTTAAAGACCTTTGATTTCTCGTTGCTGAAAATCAGTTTTAATTGAAAAAACAGGTACCCTGACCTATACGGTAGAGGCTATCGTATCGAAAATGTAATGCATAACCTTTGAATTGGAACAATACGAATCTAAAAAAATGTGTGCTTTCGATAAAGGCTACGTGTTTAAGAGTGTGTATTTAAGGTCAGTAGACTTTTGAATTATTATTTTCGGGATACGAACGTCAGAATCCACGTCTGAACGGTCACGCACATTCGCTGTACGTGAGGACCTTTATACGAAAAACGGTAAAGGGGTCGGGACATTGTCTTCCGATTGTATCGGGGTGGAATTTCGCAGAAGGCTG
>JALIZH010015879.1:0-80421 GCA_030522465.1 Rhipicephalus appendiculatus | reverse complement strand
AATGCCAGCAATAATTGTTAATGTGGACCAGTATTTTTCTGATGTTCCTTACTCGTCCTAAACTTAACCAGTGAGTATGCAGCTTTCTTTGGAAGGTTTTCTGTTGACCATTGAACCAAAATTTTAGCCAGTGGTAGCTGCCGTCTAGTGAAGTTATTAACCTTTTCTAAAAAAATTGTTTACGGGGAACAGCATCAATTTTAAACTGTAGAGGAAGGCGTTCTACGACTTCTTCTGCCGCTTCACATAAGCATGTACCAGAGTTAGTTTTCTATCTTATAACGAAGCTCTGCTGTGGGCAGTGCCTAGATGGAGTCAATAAATTATTGTTTCGACAGGACTGGTAATTTTAACTGGAATATGAAATTCTATTTCAGGATCAATCATATATGATTGAGAGTTCTTCGTACCTTTCGCTAAGCAAGTGTCTTTGGACAATCCACCGCATAGTTTGTTCAACAAACATCATGTGTCGCTCGCCGAGAGAACTAGTAGCATAAATCGTTCCCTTCCCATGTGTAGGGTAGCAAACCGGTCATCCTGGCCTGGTTAACCTCCCTGCATTTCCTCTCTACCATTTTTTTCTCTTTCATGCGCGGTATGTGCTATACAATCAGCTGTGAAATTCCCGGCGTTTTCAGAGTGTCGGGGTATCCACTGGAAAACGATATCGTGACGTAAACCTTTCGCTATTGTATATGTATTCCGACTTTCTTATGTTAATTTCTTATCCGTTTTCCTAAATTGATGTCCTTTGTACATACTAACAAGGCTCGTGAGTCACTTAAAATTTTCCCAGACAAGAGCTACTGTCTATCTACATATGAAGCGTAATGCAGAAAGTATGGAAATAGTTCTGCCGTTTTGGACGTTGTAAAGTGACCGAGTCGCAAAGTTTTCCACTCTCGGTATACAGGTATATAGAGAGCTAACGTAGACCTTTCGTTCCGACATGATCCATCAGTGTAAACGTTCGTATGATCAGCATATATTTTGAGTAAAGATGGCCGAAAGTTAATTCTTTTATCGCAGTTCACACCCCGACGGACATAAATAATTTTTTTTCATACCATACCAATGATGGACATGGTGCACTATCCAGTTAATCACAGGATTGAAGTGACAATTACTGAAATGGGGAGCCGCCATGGCGGATGACTTGCGTATGCCGGCCAGTATTCATAAGTAGGTAGTAAATTTTTACATGACATTGTATCTACAACGCTGCGTGCAGCGGTTTTATCCTGAATCGCTCGGCAAAGGGGATGGATAGCGTGTTTTGTCGCCAATCGAAAGTAGTGTCTGGGGGTTTGTGTAAATCTGAGTGTTTTAAAGGCTGGTTGACGCCACTTCCCAATGATGAAAGCGCTAGAAGATGCGCGCGGTACACCAAGACATCTGCTAAGGCTTCTGGACATCATTCTCTTTGGTGCTTTCTTCGAAATTACGAGCTTTCCTGAATAGTACTGGAGCGGGGGTATGTTATTCTCTGTCTAATGATCGCATAGTGAATCCGTATTAACGAACTTGAAATGCCCCGTCGCACCACGGCAAATCGATGAAGAATGATGACTGATTAATTGACATTCTCATGTAATGTTTTTTACTTGCGGAGCCCATGATAACCACCTATCTTAAATAGGATAGGCCAAGGACGCTACCTTGGGCAACGCCTTGATTCACTTTATGCGTTTCGCGTTTGCCATCGCCACGCTTCAATAAAAATTTTCCTGTCATTCAATAATTCTGAGACCCATCGCAGGGCGCGTCCAACTATGCCCAACTGAATTAACCCATGCACGACGTAAATGCGGCTAGATGTGTGAAATATCCTAGAAACACTGGTATGGTGATTTTCTCACAATGTATACGAAGATCTAAAATAGCATCTATCCTACACCGGTGCCTTCGGAAGCCTCCCATATTTTCGGAGAGTACGTTGGTGCATTCTGTCCACCAGTGAAGCCTAGCGGCAATAATCTTTTCAATAAGCTTATACAACCAGCTAGTCACACTGACAAGACGGCAGGAACATATAGATTCTAAAACTACGAAAGCAGGACGCCTTCGATAGTTTAGTGAAACTACATAATCGCCATCGTTGTTTCTTTCTTCTCTTCGCGACTTTCTGTGCCTTCGCTCTTAGTCCTCTTCTTTTCATCTTCGTCGCCGTTCCGTCATGGCTTGGTCAAGTGAGCGGAACACTATATCCTCCCAGCGTCCTGTTTTTATCCCTCCTGGGATGGTACGGAATAATATTTCCCATTGAAGCCTCTTCCGTTTTCCCTCTGAAATATTCGTAGTACACTATCTTGAATAATCCCTGTTTTGCCGTTTTAAGCACGGCGTACGGACCGATGAAATTAGACTTTGCATCCAGATCTTTCCGCAGCAGAAACATGTCTCAGGCGTTACATCCGGTATCTTTGACATGTGTCGTTTGTCAGAATTTTTCTTCATAGTCGTGCGGTACATCCTCTGCTGCTCTGCTGACAATAGTGGTTCTCGAAGTGACACTTAGCCAACGATGCTCAGTTATTTATAAGCCGCAGGCCATGCGCTGGTTTGTGGTTCCAAAAGCCGCAAAATGTGGACTGCGTCCTATACCGGCTGTGTAAGATCGATTGTTATGCGCGACTGCTGCCTCGAGTGAGCACTTCCAACTTCCCAGCAGGTAGTTCCCCACATGACATTGTGTGGATTGAAATCTCTGCAAAATATCACACCTTGAGTGTACTTTCGAAAAAGGCCCGTCAATGTACAAAGAGAAATATTTGCGGAAGGCTTGTAGATTAACACTGACTACAGTTATACAGGCGCTCGTTCATGGGTTCAAGCAGAGCCCTATATACACTTCGCGAGAGTTTGGCAATTCTTTCATCCTACCATTCTCAACGCCCCTTCCAGACGCCATCTATCTTGCGTGTCGTCTTGCCGACGGCAGCAGCGTAGCGCTGAGCAGCAGGGACAAGGGGGCCACATTTGCGACTACTCTGGGCGGTGCACGCAGGCTTTGCTTCTTTGCTTGCTCGTGCCTTCATTCGTCACTAAAAAAGATGCGTTTTCTCACGTGGACTAGTCGCGCGCTATGAGTTGTTTTTTAGCTGTCGGTTTCTCAAACTTAGGGCAACAGAGGCCGACTATGTAGGCTTTCCAAGGAAGAATAAAAGCTTTAGAATTTTTGCCGTTTAAGGCATTTGATGCAACAGATGCACCACGACAAACTGCTTACAATTCTGAAAGCCTCTGTAGAGGGCTGCGTAGTTTCCATCTCCGCTCCTACGAATGAGCTGTTCAGAAAGTATGAAGACAACGTTCGAAAGGAAAAACTCAGTACAGCCGTCAGGTAACATATGCAGCGTTCTGGCCAATTACGTGAATTTCATGCGCAGTAATATTCCACCTAAGACAGTGGTGAGAGAAAAAAACAGGGCTACAGATAAAGTACGGAACTGCTGATCATTCGTCTAGGTATGCGACCGCACCACGAAAAGGCTAATGTTGGAGGCCCCGATGTCTATTTAACAGGAGAATGTTTCATGTAAACAATACGAGTATGTTCAACAAACCAGTGTAGCACCGTAATATGGCATTGTACATCGCTACCAAATGTCTGCGGCTAAGCAGAGTGAGATTTAAGAGCAAAATGTTTATCGTGACATGTCACCAGCACATTCTCATGAACCTTCTATTATAGTTTAGAAGTGTTCAGATTATAAGTTTAACGGCGTAGAAACGCGACTGTTACCAACTTTTCTACTCAAACATGGCCACTTGCGGTAGTCACTAAAAAGTTCATTATTGAATCTTAGTTAAGTGGGCGGCTGACGGCAAGAATACTTGTCTGAGTTTGTGCTCCCTTGGATACATAAGTTATCTGCAAAAGTGTATTTCATGTTCTTCCCAGCACTGCTGTTTTAGAAAGCCATAAAGCTTAACTTTGAAGACCCGGTATATTTGATTTCTGTAAATGAAACGGTATGGGTGCTACCCACGGCAGACAAAAAGTTTGCGAACATAACATCTGCTGACTAATTGCATATTTGGAGCTGCTTGGGGTAAATATCTCACCGCTTTGAACGCGTTTTCCTCATCTTCTTTAGCAGCAATGCCCCCTGTTCCACCAAGTTGTCTCCCTTCTTCAGACGCATGGCAAAGTTTTGCTCGACCAACAATCGCCAAGGCAAACGCCACTATCTTGAACGTAGCAACCATAGCTTTGCTTCTAAGGAACCGACTTTGTAATCTGAAGCCGAACATGAGCAATATATATATCCATCCGCAGTTCATTACACCTGTTTCTTCAGGAGAACGGGAGGCGGGTCATATGACGTTCCTTAGGGAGCTCATTCGTCTGGCGGCTGGCAGCTGCTCATTTACGTTTCTCGCCGCGTAAAAACAAAAATAAAGAGATAAAACATACAATATAGATATTATTAGAAGGTGAAAAAGTAAGATTCACCCGAAGGACGAATCAATCAGAGTGACTGCAACAAAAAAGAAAATTCCAGAAGTAATTAAATAACTCTGAGTACTTCATAAAAATATAATATGCTTTAAGCAGTCTAACGTATTAAATGCTCGCGCTGTCAAAAATAACAACAAAACAGAAGACTCAGTGACAGTGCAGTGCCATGTTTAACGCAGCACGGAAAGACTAGGACAGAAAAAAACACAAGGTCCGAACACGCGCCCTCATGTTTGTTATTTACGTTTTGTCCTGTGTTCAACTTTTCACGCTGAATACCGCGCAAGCATGAAGGACTATTAAAGTTTGCGGGCGTGCATTTTTTTAGTAATGCATAACAGCTAAACATTAGTAAGAAATCAAGAAAATATATCCAGCCAAAAAATGAACGTGCTCCAAAATTCAGCGGCGATAAGTGCGGAAAAGTTCATGTCCCTTCTCGAGTTTTACCTTCAGTCCACGGTTGTGTCCTTTGCCGCAGGCTTGTTTGCCCAAAAGAAAGGAAAATGTATAGGATCCTGTGTTGCCCCAGTGCTGTGCAATATTTTAAAGACGATAGTCTTTCTTGGGATACTTAAACGCAAAAAGTTTTGGTCTGTCTGTCTGTCTGTATGTCTGTCCGTAATCTGACTCAGCTACTCGGCCCAGTGACGTTCCGTCCTGGACAGAAGAATTCCCTTTCCGAGGCCCGAAAATTCCCTATTTCCGGCATTTTTCCCCGCATACATCGGCAAAAATCCCTGCACAAAAAAAGTTTATATATATATATATATATATATATATATATATATATATATATATATAGAGAGAGAGAGAGAGAGAGAGGAGGTATTCACGTGACATCATCCGCAAGGGGCGCTAGCGCGGCAGTCGCCATATTCGTTGTCTCGCGCGCGAATGTCATCGTCAGACTACAACCAAAGTTCTCGGCAGCAGGTGTTATGTTGATATTTGTCTAAGAAAACAGCTAAGTGAGGTGCAGCGCTGCCAAACATCAGGCTGTCATATGCCGGATCGCTGAAAGACCACGGCTATGGCGGCGCACTCGCTGGCGCCGCCTGGTGGGAAGAGCTCAGTGAATACCTCCTATATATATATATATATATATATATATATATATATATATATATATATATATATATATATATATATATAGTGTTCAACGTGTTTCAGGCTCTTCCCATCGCTTTCTCTTCTTTCCTGCCCAACTCAAAGCATCGCCTGTGTGATCGGCTTTTAATACTACGAAGTAGCTACCTTGCAGCTCGCTTTAAGCGGTATGCGATGCGCAAGGAATGCTGTACATGCTCATGCATACGGCCACTGCATAAAAAGAAAAGTTTATTATTGTTTTTTTTTCTTTCTTACTGAGTGGCGTGGGAGCAGACGCTCTGTATCTATATGCACCACATTTTGTACAAAAACCACGTCAACTTTTCAATAATGGTGACTAAATATTGTGAAATAAAACAAGCTTTTGTGGTGGTATTTAACATTTTATTGGCTTGATTAGGAACGGTTCTGCAAACTACCGTAAAGAAAAAAAATAAATGTGAAGTGACTAGAATATATATTGATTGGGAAACCTTTCAGTTCGATATTGCGTATAGGAGGTATTCACGTGACGTCATCCGCAAGGGGCGCTAGCGCGGCAGTCGCCATACTTGTGGCCTCGCACGCGAACATCATCGTTGGACCACGACGAAAGTTCTCGGCAGCACGTGTTATGTTGATATTTTTCTAAGAAAATGGGTTAGTGAGGTGCAGCGCCTCCAAACATCAGGCTTTCATACACCGGATCGCTGACGGACCACGGCAATGGCGGTGCAGTCGCTAGCGCCGCCTGGCGGGAAGAGCTCAGTGAATACCTCCTATTGATATTGCACCTCAAATATGCGTAATATTTGCTTTTTGATTGACAATGTTCATAAGTATGAACAGATTCACCAGATCAAGATGGGCGGGCTTTGAGCACGGGATTAAACTTTCGCCGGGCAGCTGAATCGCTGGCCACACAAACCAGCAGTCAGTCAAATCAATGTCATCAATGTTTCTGCGTTGAATTATCCCAAGAAAGACTATGGTCTTTAAAAACGAACCTTAGAGGCTGTGGTTTGGCGCGCTACATGCGCCAGAAACGATTGCGACATGCGAAAGCCTCATGTCCACAGTCTTTTGATGGTTATAAAAAAAATTTCGCCGCCCCTCAAAATTCCCTGAAATATCGCGAAGATTCCCTTTTTCCCTTTCGTCCAAAATGACTGTCGAAAATTCCCTGACAAAGGGAAAATTCCCTGCACGGAACATCACCGACTCGGCCAAAGTTTAACTACTTTCTGAACGCCCAGCCATCTTGAACTGGTGTTTGCCTTCATATTTGTGAACATATTCGATCAAAAAAGCAAATACTGCGCATACCTGAGGCGCAACATTAATATGTTAGTGTCAGGTCATGTGTTCTTTTATTAGAAAATACATAGGTACGCAATTCTAAAGACCCTAGAGTTTTATTGATGCCAGCCAGATGCAGCCAATTCAATGTAGAGTAGGCGCTGTCTGAGGTAAGGCAAAACATAGTAGAACGGCCGGCACAAGACTATCGTCTTTCGACGACATTTGCAGCGAAGCACGCAGATACGCAGCCAATTTCAGATGTGAAGCATCTTATGGCGAAGCTTAATCCGGTGGTGGTGGTGGTGGTGGTGGTGGTGTGCCGCGCGCCCACCCTTACTGCGCATGCGCAAACAGTTAAAGAAAAAATAAAAATAAAAAACCTCCTCTCCCCCCTCTCTCTCCTCTAGGCATCCCTCCCCACGGCAACCACACCCTCACTGCGCATGCGCCTCCCTTCCTCTCTCCCCTCTTACACTTCCCCCCTCTCTCCATCCCTGCCCGCGGCGTCTAACTCCCCCCTGAGCATGCGCGTCCCCCCTCTCTCTCCTCTCCTACGGTCCCCCCCCTCTCTCCTCTACGCATCCCTGCCCACGGCGCTCACACTCCCCACTGCGCATGCGTGTCACCCCCCTCTCTCTCCTCTCCTCCGCTTCCCCCTCTCTCGCCTCGCGACGCCGACGCAGGCAGCGTCTGCTAGCGAGTTTCTTGGTTGAAAAAACGGACTGCTCGCGCTGCACAACCGTTCACTGGCCATCCCGTATATATGGCAATGGATCTTGACCTCCAAGGTGGTGCCGGTGGAAGATTTCTCCTGTGCGTTGTTGAACAATAAAAATTCGCAGCGTGCGCGTTAACTAAAAGCGGAGTGCGGGTCTCTGTGTCCAGTCGGAGCCTTCTGTCACTCATTGCCCATTAGCAGCGATTGGCATGTTCCAGTAGGAAACACTGCTCCATCACTGCCTGCTTTGCGCCTCCCCAGTTTTCTCTCCTGCGCAACGCTGCGATGAGCGCCAGCGTCAACGCCGCCGCCAGTGTAAGCGTTAGCGCCCGCTGCTTCACATCTACACATGGTTCCCTTTAGCGGGAGATGGTGTAATTTTTCTTATCTTCTATTGACCGGGATTTAGAATCCACCTCTGACAAAGGCCCTGTCCTGCGAATTTTTAGATACTGTGAGGAAAGGACACCGAACGCATGTGTGTTAGGCGTGATTTGTGATTGTAAGGGACTTGGAAGTGTCAACAGAGTGACAAACCGAAACTGAAGAAGACGAACGGAGGGTAGGCGGCACGGAAGCGGCAAGAAAAAGAAGAAAAGAAGAGGAGGAAAAAAAGAAGGAACGAGCTGCCGGGGAACGTGCGGGTAGCTCGCGGGTGCAAGCGGCGAGGACAGCCGAAGACGAGTTTCTGCCCTGGCGTTCCTGAGGCGGGCGTTGGACAGGACGTGCCTGTCCAAGTTCCAGTCCCGGTGGGCCTGTCCAAGGTCCTGTTCCGGTGGCCCCTCCAAGGTCCGAGGACGAGGCCTGGTGAGCGGCTCCAGCCAGGGTGCAGTAGCCGTGGCTGGGCTCGTGGACGAGGCCTACCTGCTGCAGTCCTCGTGGGTCGTGGCCTGACCCTGGTCCTCGGGAGTTGCGGTCCCATCCTGCTGGGTTGGCCGCGACGTCCGTCTCAACGGCGCTGTACATGGTAGCGCATCCGTGTGCGGTCAACCGTGCCTGCCGTGCCGCCTCTGCCTTCATGCCCAACTGTGAGACGTCGGTTTTCCTACCCATCGGGAACGATTCGCGATAGGCAGTGTCGCGTGGTATTAGTTAGGACTACCCCGCTCATGTACTGTTCGAGGATCGCTGTGTATATAGTTTTTTTTTCCTATCGTTTTTTTTTCGCTTTAGCGTGCAACATAAAGTGTCTTCTATCGTCTAAGCGATGCGCGTGAATCCTTTCTCGTCCGACCACCACAGACATAGTGACGAACGTCCTTAAACATTACAGATACGTTGATGATTTTTTGGTGATTTTAGGAACCGAATTTAACGCTGCCCACGACAACGCTGTGTAAAGCGTATTGTGCTGCTTTCGAAAGCTAGGGAAAGGCCTGAATTTTACGCATGAGCTGCCGGCGATTGTCTTCAATTTTGAGACATAAATATCAAGTGTCTTTAAAGACACATGTGTTGGATGTACTTAGCCAGAGCTAAGAAAGAGTTTTCACCGTATGGGTCGGCACACTCTAAAACTATCAAGAGGGCCATCGGTTCTCTGTGCCTTGAATCTGCACTGACCAACTCCTGTGAACACGTGGTTGAGACGAGTTTTACGGTCCAGATCGACAGACAGAAAAACGCCGGCTTTCCCAGATCTGTTGTGTCCGCTGTAGCTGAAGCTTTGCTACAAAAATGAAAAAAAAAGAAGAAAAACACACAGGCTCGGCCTGAGCAAGGGAGACCGCACGTGGTTCCCTACACACACCGTGTTGCCCATGGCCTGAAAAAAGTTACTGACAGATATGGCGTGCCCGTAGTATTCTCCGCACCAAGGAAGCTGAGCGGTTTATGCGCACGCATCGGGCGAAAGAAGAAGCCACAGTGTGAGGTGAAGCATGGCCAGACCTTCGTGAAGTGTGTTGTTGGCGTCGTGTATGAAAAACCACTGACTTGCGGGATGATATACATAGGCCAAACGGGTCGCTGCGTAAACATCAGGGCCTGGCAGCATTTTAAATCGTTAGAAAAGGGAACAGGCCCCAATTTAGCCCTTCACTGCAAACAGTTGAAATTAAGCCCGTGCTAAACGAAATCAGGATTTTGGGCAGAAGTCACGAAAGAATGGCACGTGAAATACTTGAAGCATTTCACATCGCAAAGAATGGCGAAGCATGGTGCAGTGACAGCTCTGTGGCGCTGCGCAGGAAGGAACAAGATTTCCTGCAATCTTTTTTATAATTTTGAGGAGAGAACAATAATGCGAAGATGACACACAGTGATTGCGCGTCATTTGTTGTATTTTGCATTTTTAGAAAGGCGATTGTGACATGACCATGTGACGGCGTGAGCGTATATATTTGAGCCTCGTTTTTCGTGATTAAACATTTGGTAGTCTAGCCGCTTTCCTGTCTTCTTCTCCGTTTCCTGTGTACGTTCATTTTTTTGGCTGGATATATTTTCTTGATGCAATGCACCAACTAGCCCAACAACGAGTGTTATTAGTTTAGTAAGAAAACAACTCAAAATAATGGCTCTATGTGTTGTGGCCACTGCATCACGAAAGACTCTTCCAATTATCCGCAGCATGCCCTGTCCTGGGCCAAACTCGTTCCAGTTTCTGCCTCATAATTTCCTACATGTTGTCGCTCCTTTGAAAGGGAAGCAGATGAGGGTTTAGAAGTCCACAAAACTTCGTGGTTAGCAAGGTCCAACGTTATTGTCAACAATGTTGTAATTTTGTTTGCGTTTGTTGCAGCAGGAGCTCAAGAATTCGCGGTAAAAAAGTATATCTCGCTCCACCCACATGAGCCGCGCGACGGAAGAGTGGGCGTGGAAACCTACGCCATGTACGGTTCCTTTGGCATACTCGTCCTACTCTCTGAAGCAAGGTTCTCGGCACTCACTTATCCGAAATGCCACCGCGCTGTCTATGAAACGAATGCTCAAATAAGTACAACGAAGATGAAAGTTGTGCTGTTGGATTACGATATCAGGAAAAACGACAAACAGCCGAGTGCAACGTGAACAAGCGTCTCTCGTATTCTCAGCTGTTACCCACGTCACGTGCCGTTGTCGAAGCAAATCCAGGAAGCCACGCCTCAGCACTGCTTCCGTTGAAGATAGCGCAGCACACCCAGGATCACGTCACCGTGATCGCTCAGCATCTCAAGAAGCCGCGCTGCCACAGCCTTTGTTTTTTTGCCAAAAAGTGCTATTTCTGATCGCTTTTGAGAAGTCCCTCATCGCTTTTCTGAATCAACAGGGATGAAACTGTCCTTACATGCTGCAAATTCATTTTTAGAATAAGTGTGCAGTTTCCCTTTAACTTTTGCCATCCTCAGCTACGTTTTCGACCCATTGGTATTTATTGCATCCCTCTAAGTGAGCGTCTATTGTCTGTTCTTCCCATTCCGCGGTGTGCCGAGAACTGGCAGTATGGCGCACCAAAACCACAATACTCTTACAATGATCTAGTGGGGAACGTTGGATTATGATCAACCCTGATAGGTACTGTACCTTTCACCCAATGAAGAATACACGAGTAAGAGAGAAGTTTTAGTCGTCGAAGATCTTCCCGAAGGTTGAACCCTTGCTTCCGCTCCCCTTGAAAAGCTCACGTCCTTTCCGACATTTGTCTACCATCTTGCGCATAGCAGAATATAAGTATTCTAACTATATTGGAAACACAGTACGGTGATAAGAAATAAATAAATAACAGCACTGGCTACAAAAACTGTAACAAAGAACTGGTTCCGCAGACGTTAGATGGAGACTACCCGTTTATTGATCATGGCGACCAAAAACTGCCCTTCCAGCACGTGCCCTCTTCCTCAACCTTCTCGTCTTCGCGATAGTTCCGCACGCTCCTCGCTGCTCCGTTCCGCGGCATTTCGCAGCATCCTCCGGGGCGGGCCAAGATTAATCGGATGCTTCGAGGGTGCAGAGCTTTTGCACCGGGCGATTCACCGTTGAACCATTAGCGAGACACACTGAGCAAGCGCGCACTATGCCGTCTCTTCCTGGCAGTAAGGTGGTCACTCAGCCTAACTTCCAGTACGTTGCGGGTGTGTTGTCCTCTAACACCAGTACCACATCACCAATCTGTAGCTTGGTTGATGAGCGATTCGAGCCGTTATGCGCTGACCGCAGTAGTAGCAGGTAGGCTCGATTCCATCGTCTCCAAAGCTCGTCTATTAGATGCTGGCGATGACGAACCTTGTGGTTCAATTCAACCGCAGTCGAAAGCTCCGAGATGTCAATGTGTTGCGGCAGGGAAAGGCTACGCTTTCCTAACAGGAAATGCGATGGAGTCAATGGCTGGAGCTCATCGGGCTCGCTCTCAAGATACGTTAATGGTCTGCTGTTGATCGCTGCCTCGATCTCGCACAGAACAGTTGTGAGGGCTTCCACGTCGAGGCAGCTGCGTCCCAGTGACCGTTTCAATGAGTTTTTCGTTGATCGAATAAGGCGCTCCCACCATCCGCCCCACCACGGAGCTCTTTCTACGATGAACGTCCAATGAATCCGTAGCTCTGCGGCGTACTCCTGAAGCGCTGGTAATGCGGATGCAAAGGTTTTAGCGCAGCGACGGAAAGTTTGAGCGTTGTCGGAGTATACCGTGGAAGGAACTCCGCGGCGTGCAACGAAACGGCGGAAGGCGAGTAATGTTGTGGCGGCGGTCATGTCTGAGGTGAGCTCTAGATGGATGGCGCGTGTGACGGCACATGAAAAGAGAAGGACGTAGGACCTTGTTGCACCACTTGCCAGTTTTGCGTATAAGGGTCCACAGTAATCAAGCCCGACAACGGTGAATGGGCTTGCTTCACTAATTCTCTCGCGTGGTAGAGAGGCCATTGGTGCAGATTCTGCCGCCGCTATCCATCGTTTACATATTCTGCACTTCGAAACTATCTTCTTTAGAGTCTGACGTCCCCTCAGCAACCAAAAACGTTCTCGAAGCTCTGTTAATGTTGCTTCCACACCTCAATCGATAGTGCGCACGTGTGCCGCTGATACAAGAAGGCTTGTGAGCTTAAGATCGTCTGTTAGGAGAATGGGATGGCGTATGTCGTGGTCAGCATCAAGCTGGTGCAATCGTCCACCGACGCGAAGCAAGCCGTCCTCATCCATAAACGGACAAAGGCGAAGAACACGAGATGTCGAGGGTAACGGCTGACCTTTACGTAGCGCAAGAACTTCGCTTGGAAAGGAGTGTTCTTGAACAGTCTGTAGCCATTAACGCCCAGCCTGTAGTAACTCTTCCGCCGTGAGGGGTCACTGACGGGAGGCGCCACGAAGCGTTAGAGATGAAACGCTTGATCCATGCGGTGACTCGAAGCAGCCTCGTAATGGAGCTGTAGTCTTCGACGTGCAGGACGCATTGGTGTCCGGAAAATCCCGATGGACATGCACACGTATTTAGCGCACACGAGCCTTGATCATTGCGTGGTCCCTCCAATGGGGCAATCTCTGTCATTGCGGTGAAATTCTGCGCGCTCGCCCCTTCAAACTGTTTCCTCTTGTCAGAGAGCCAAGTTGGGCCGCGCCACCACATGGTAGATTAGATGAGATTAGCATATGATACTCCGCGAGTGATGGCGTCGGCAGGATTGTCCTTGTTGCTACAGTGGAACCATTGAGATGCATTGGTACACTGTTGAATCTCGGCAACCCGATGTGCCACAAAGGGGTTGACGAGCCCTTTATCCAATGTAGTGCCACCAGCGAATCTGTCCAGAAGAAAACAGGAGCGTGCTGAAGGAACTGCACCCTTTTCACGTAGCAGCTTAGCCGCGCTGCGATGACGCATGCCAGGAGCTCCAGGCGTGGAAGAGATACCATCTTGAGAGGAGCAAGTCTGCCCTTGCTGATCAACAGTCGTGCAAAGCATGCGTCAGGTTCTGAGCAGACTCGGACGTAGATGTACGTGCCGTACGCCCTAGGACTGGCATCCACGAACGTATGCAACTCAAATGTAAATGGCTTGAGGTCGTCGCTTAAGAATATGTATCGTGGGATGCGGACACAGGTGGCGCCATTTAGCTCAGAGCACCAGCTGTTCCACGCTATTTTTTTCTTCATCTGGCATGCTAGCGTCCCATGCGAGGTTCTTCTTCCAAAGATCTTGGAAGACAATCTTGGCCTTTACGGTAAATCGTGTGAGGTATCCCAAGGGGTCATAAATTCTGGCTAACGTTTTCAATGCTACGCGCTTAGTAGCAGGCTTCCCGGCTGTGAATGTGGCAGCATGTTGAGTCGTGAGGAGGAACTTGAACTTTTCTATGCGCGGCAGCTCAGTGTTCTTGTGAATGGTGGCGTCGAAGTGGTCCCAAAAAGACTGCCATCTACGGAGACTACCATCGAAAGTCGGTATCTGTAGCTTCGGTAGTTGAACTGAACGCTGACGGTGCTCTCTCACCTGGCCTGCTGCGTTGCCGGAGTTCGGACATGCGAGGTAGCTAGGCCCGCGTTCAGTTGATCGAGCCTGCGTTCTGGCAGTCCTCTCACATTCTTGAAGCCAGAACTTGGCGCGTGATACCGCGTACAGAATCTTCTCGTTGTATTCCTGCGCCGTTCCTACTTCCTGGTCGAGGTTCTCTTCGTCCGTGGTCGCAAGAATGACGTCATCGAGCTGCGACAGTGTTGTCTCCTTGTCCTTGAGGAAATCCATGTGGCCACTAATCTGAGAGGCGTCAGGATCCGGTTGCTGAAGCAGGTCCGTTAAAAGCGTGAGCGCTCTCGTGACGCCAGCCCTTAGGGCACCACGCTTCTTGCGCAGCTGGTCCGGGTTTGCCATGGTCATGACGTGAAGGGAAGACTTCGAAGGGGCGGATCCCGGGTTTCGGCACCAAATGTAACAAAGAACTGGTTCCGCAGACGTTAGATGGAGACTACCCGTTTATTGATCATGGCAACCAAAATCTGCCCTTCCAGCAAGTGCCCTCTTCCTCAACCTTCTCGTCTTCGCGATAGTTCCGCACGCTCCCTCGCTGCTCCGTTCCGCGGCATTTCGCAACAAATACTACCACCGAGTACCGTACGTCATATTCTTGCGACTGTATTTTAAGTGCACTGTCGTTCTGACGCCTAGTATTCCTACTTCAAATGTATGAATTAAAATGACCGCCGCTCGGATTAGACACACCGGTGGCTGAATTAAATAATTGGCTGTGTGCTTAGGCACGCTGCCTCACACCCTATTTGTGCTGGCGCTTGAGGTAAATACAGAGGCGACAGGATCGATTATTTGGCACACGCATGAAATAACCTCGTTCTCACGGTTTTTCAGCTGCGCTAGTGTTAGGGTAAGGTGGGGGGGAAAATGAGACAAAAATTTGAAAATAGTGAATATTTATTTTTGTTTTATTCGTTACCCTTAAACATCAATGCAGAAACTTTCCTTTGGGGACAAGGTATGTGCTACATAAATAAGACCATGTTGCCACAGTGAAAAAGTTTATTTTAAAAAGAAATAAGAAATGCCCCAGATGTCTCATTTTTCCCCAACCTGCGGCGCAAAACGAGACAGTGAAAAAAAATTCGTCCTGTCAGTTTTTGCCGTAGAAAGTTAAACTCCATGGGCCTTCACGCAGCCTTCATGACACCAGTCCTTGCACTTCACGCATTGAATCCAGACAGAACACGGCGTTGTTTTGCTCCAAAACACGTTGCAGATCAAACACCACCAGTCTTTCTTTGTGCTATTGTTGTATTTTGTTGAACGCTTGCACTTCATTGGACTATTCAACCATTGGACGTTAGATATGTTCTGACGCATCTTCTTCGCCTCCTTATGCCGTTTTGGTGCAGAACTGCGCGGGCGTTTCGTGGCCTTCCACTTCGTCAGACGGGCTTCGTGAGGCGATGAATTTAAAACAGTGCTAGATTCGGATTTTCTAGCACTTGTTTTTTTTTTTAATTTGGTATTGGAGAAATGTCAATAAAACTCTATCCCAAGACGTGTTTGCGAACGGCTTGACTTAGCGATTCTTCCATTTTTACATTTGCCTCTACAAGAGCTTCCTTGGGAACGTGGAAAAACCTCTATGCAGCGCGAATGGAGTGACTGTTCTGAACAGCAATCAGCGCTTTTTCACGTCGTTTTCCTCCCAGGAAGCTCTGTGTGATATTATCTTATTCGTCTGGAGCCTCCTAAACAAATGCATATAATATATAATGAGTGTAAGTAAATGGTTCACTTAATAATACACTCTCTTAGGCAATTCAATGCCTTTTTTGTCGCGTTTTGCCCCCCTCACATGCCCGAATTCAAAAAAATTTTCCGCTTTGGCCCCGGGCAGCAAATGAACTAAAATTTTGGTGGTATGTAGCTACTAGTATAAAGTAATAATATAAACACTTACATTGTTGTACTGACGCCAGAGTAGCTTCATGCACGGATCCGAAAATTTGGCAGAGCTGAATTTCGCCCCTTTTTGACGGGTCACGAACACACTGACACCAGCCGCGTAATTCTTCCCTCGTGAACGCTGTGAGCAATCATCAACTTTTACACATAAAAGGGTGGACAACTACCAGCACCTTTCGCTGAAACATAGAAACAAAGAAAAGTACTTTCTGTATTAGCTATAGAGGTCGGCAAAGCCAAAATGTCGCGTTTTGCCCCGCATCTCATTTTGCCTCGCCTTACCCTAATTTACGTGGAACACAAATGAAGGTGATTGTGAATACCTGTACTTGGAAGAAAAGAAGTATAATATTAAAATCAACGAAAAATTATAGTCTACAGTGTGTCTTGAAAATACTCTTATTATATCTTCAATAACATATGCACAAAACAACATGAACACACGCGACGAAATTATTGTTTCCTACCAGCTTTAGCACCTTTCCCTCGCGCGTCTCTCAAGAAAGCGGTATGAGAGCAAAGGTGTATACTTCACGAAATAAATCACACATGTTTCTACAACTCCATTCTAAGCATTTCCACAGAAAACTTTAAACAGTAATCGAAAATCTATATTTCTGTTACGAAAAGCACTCCATTGGTAAAAAAGTAAATCGAAGAACGGAAGTAGAATGATTAGGCGAGTGCTTCAGCGATAAGGCTTAGTGAGAGCGCATCATTCAGAGCCTAACGCAGGGTGACGATTTACAAAGGAAGGAGTAAAAAAAGAAGTTCCTAATAAAAATATTTTTTAAATATATTGTCATGCGTGCTTTATTTTGGGCATTAGGCTTTCACCTGCAAATACTCTAGGCAACGATCGGCGTAGGCTGCGTAGTAATGTTTGAGAAACTTCGAGTTACCTTGAGATCCTGTTAAGATTGCGCGTAGGACGCGAATGGTCTAGAGTTTATAAGGCCACCAGCGACAATGCCGGAATCTCCGATAGCACATGTAAAAGACCCGACGCGCTGTACCACTTAGTAGTTTTTTCGACGGCCAACGCTCTGTTCGCCGCCATCAGTGTACAGTGTGCATTGCTGTAATTTGAGTTTTCGTTTGCCGGGCACAGGTTCGTCCAAATAAAGTGCTTCAAATAAAGAGCCTCCTTCGTCAAAGTCACGACTCTCTGACATCTTGTTGAAGTGCTCTTCTTTCATGTTCCGGACTCCCCCATCAATCCGTGAACCCAGTTCAAGTCACAAAGAAGACATCGACGCCAACCCCAAGAAGCGAGAAAACCGCACGCAACGAGGCCTACCGCCAGAGTACGGGCCTGCACCTGAAACGGCCCATAAGGCCAACGCCATAACTACGACTGTGGAAATAATGACAGCCAGTGTGCCTACGCCCGCGAGAATCATGCTAAAACAACGCAGGGAGCCAGCAGCTTTCCACAGAACATAATGTGAATACCCAGGCAGTTGGCTCGAAGCGTATCACCGCTATGGCATGTCTACTTTGCCTTGGGAGACGCAGCTAGGACATAGTTGTAGAACAAAGAGCGTACCCTGACAATGGGGGGACCTTCCTGGCACCAACTTCCTCACAACATTCACCAACGTCGTCTGCAAGGAGAGGGCCGAGGCTCTGCTCAATACCCGTGTACAGCTGCCAAACGAAAGCGTGGCACTATTCATAGAGGAAATGACAAGGCTGTTCCACAATACAAATCCAGCCATGTCCGAAAACAGGAATGTCCGCTTCCTCATGCGAAGAGTCAAGCAGCTCTTCGTGCGACCGATGCAGAACCCACCGAAAACAATCCAAGAATTCTCTGAAGCAACGATGATTGACAAGACGCTAGAAATGCGCACCCGGCAGTACAATCGTCGCCTGACTCCAGAAAGTGCACCTGTTCAAGCCCTTGGCTCCAACGACCTGCGCGATACTCTCTGACCCATTGTGCGAGAGGAGTTCCGGAAGGTCTTATTTCCACAGCCAGATGTGACGTCGACTGCTGAAGTAGTGCATGAGGAAATCCAGCAGTCACGTCTTCCTCAACTAGCTCAGCCGCAGCCGCAAGATATCAGCCATGCTACGGCAGTCCGACGCCATGATCCCCTTCCGATACCAATCGATAACGCTTTCCGCTGACAACGCCATCGCGCCGGATAGAAAAATTGGTCACCGTGCCTTTAATGTGACAGAGGAACAGGTCACCGCTCTGTCTTTTTCCTGCATCATCATTTAAGTCAGCACCGTAGAACCCACAGACGTAGAAGTCGTCATCGAGGGCGAACACCACCTGTTTCTAAGCCCTCAGATCTGCGTCGCAAGAGGCATTGCCGAGTTGCGGGATGTTAAGGCGAGCGTAATGCTGACGACCTTCAGCCACGAATACGGGTACCTCAACATTGGTTCGACAGTTGTCCACACCAATGATTTCGTGGACGCCAGCAGAGCTTTCACCCCCTTCCATTCTAACGAACCTGCTACGATGAATCGAGGTCCCCAGCCAGATTTTGACGTAAATACGAGCCTCGCGAAGCACAAGCGAACCAGATCAAAGCTCTCCTCCTTCAATTCAGAATGCTCCTCGTCGTCGTCAAGGATACGACAGACTCCAGTCGCTAAACATCGCATTATAACAGAAGAAAGTACCCGACCGATTCGTCAAAGCCCGTATCGAGTTTCCACATGAGAACGCGAGGTCGTAAAAAAGGAAGTCGACGAAATGCTACGCAATGACATCAGCCAGCCTTACAAAATCCCGTGTTGTTAGTGAAGAACTTTATCGATTGTCGTCGCCTGAAAAAGAATGACGAACAAGGACGTGTATCCTCTTCCTACAATAGACCACGCCATGGATCGATTACAAAACGTGAAGTACTTTTCGTCGATGGACCTGAAGACCAGCTACAGGTAAATCGAGGTCGACGAGAGAGGCCGAGAAAAGAATACTTTCATAACTCTGGACGGCCTGTTTGAGTTTAAGGCCATGTCCTTTGGTTGTTGCTTGGCACCTGCGACTTTCCAACGTGGGATGGATACATTACTTTAAGAGGGTAGCGAATTGTGCGAGTTGGAAAATGGTCATGACGGCCAGCGAAAACGAAACACGGACAGTGACGATAACGACGATATAAGCGCTGTGTATCAACTGAATGTTTAATAGAAAAAAAATTCACAGATATATATGGGTCGGAAAAAAAGATCAACCAAACATCACACGCCCCAAAAATGACCACAGAGAAAAAAAAAGCACAGCATATTCACGGAGTGAATGATGATGAGTGGGCGAAGCCCCGGATGTTGATTGGTAAACCGTGAATCCTCGATAAATTTTGCCCAGTCGATCATCAATCCCGCTTCGCGTAGATTGACGCTTTTCGAGCCTTCCGCTTTGCCGCCCTATGAAATCATCATGCAAACACGTCAGGTAAGGTGAAGAAAACTTTTATTGTGGTTTCAAGTTAACTTTATATATTACGCACTTGTGGTCGGAGAAGTGCACAGCTAGGGGTTCCAGTGCCGGTTTAAAGGGGAATGTTAGCGAACACGATATCTATGCACGACCCCCATACGGTAGTAGGTGCAAGGTGGTCTAGGGAGATGCACCTGAGCGAGTATCTGGTGGCCATGTGCTGAACGAGCCAATCGTTAGTGGGGCGGTTCGTTATGTCGACATTAAAGTCGCCCACGAGCACGAACGGCCTGTTTCTGTATTTGGTGTCAAAGTTTTTGCACGCGGTGTCGAGGAAGAACTTTACGTCCCCGTTGGGTAGGTTGGGCGTTAGGTACATGACCATGAAGACGATGCCCGAGTTAGGAAATTCGACCGCAGCATATTCACCGTGATGACTCTGGCTGGTGAGGGGCACTTGTAGGTCCACAGCAGGGAACCTTTGCTAGACGTAGACGGCCACCCCCTTCGGCTGTACGTTCTGCGTCTTGGATGCACGTAACTGGTATGTATCCGCTCACGAATGGCCTGGCTGCGTTTGACGTCTCGGTGAAGCAGAGCACGTCCACTTCTGTGAGCACGGGGTCCCTTTCGACGTCCCGCGCGTGCGCGTTGATGGATCTTAACGTTGAGCAGGGCCAAGGTAAACTCGTTTGCCTCATCAACATCTTCGCGCAGGGCACGAAGGAATCTTGCCGTAATTGTGGAGAGTTTGTGTTGCTCGAGTCGCCTGAACTCGTTGAGCACTGTGGTGTCTTCGTTCTTGCGTTTGTGGTAGAAGCAGTGGTCGCCTTTTGCATTAGTGAGATACAGGTTATTGATGTTGGTACATCGACTAAGTGCAACGTAAACGAGTTTTTGCGGGTGTGTTTTATCGTACCCATAAACAACGGACGAGTAGGTACCTCCTTCTGACTTGTGAACGGTTATAGCACTCGCCTCCACCAGGGGAAACTGCACTCGTTTCCACGCGACGCCCGTCTTGCGATCAAGAGTGACTGTGGTGCTTCGCGGTTCGATCGGGACCCAAGAGGCGCCGACGGCGTATCCGTATCGCCTGGCCTCCTCCGCCATCCACTTGGAGCGTAGACGAGTGAGTCTACCAACTGTGTCGGATTGGTCAAATTCCAACCAGAGTCGCTCGGGTAAATTACCTTCGGAGTGGGATCTCTCGCATGCAACGAGGATGCCAACCGCCCCATTGACGAGGCCCGTCGACGACGTCAATGTTGGTGGTGATCATGTATGGTTTTCCCATGACGACCGTGATTTCATGTGGCAGGTTTGCAAATTCGGTGTGTGTCATGTTATCCACTTTTGCGATTGCAGTCCGCAGTGCATCTTGGTCTGCATACCCGATGTACGTGTCTTCGGCTCGCACTTTGACGACGTTGGTGCCTTCCTGCATGGCGACGAAGGTGTTGAACTTGGGCCACCTCTTGGTTCGAGTAGAAGATTCGGACGGCAGAGGGCGCGCGCACCAGCGCTTCGTTGGCGGTGACGAACCTGCTCTCTATGAGTAGCAGCTCTCGATCGTCGAGCTCCTTGCCGTCTCTGATCTTTGTGAGCAGGGCCGAGAACGAGGCGTCCGCTTGCCTGACGACGCGCAGGAGAGGGAAGTAGTCTAGGTAGTGCCACGTGATTGTGGACGCGAAGACGCCACCAGCTTCTCGACATCTCTTGTACACCTCGTTGGCTCGTACTGGCAGCAGCTGTCGCAGGTCTCCCCGCACATGATGACGTCCAAGCCACCGAATGGTTCGTCTAGCTTTTGTGTTATCTGCTTGAGGCGGAGATCGATGGCGCTGAGGTTGTCCGGACGACCGCATGCTGACCTCGTCGACCACGACGCACTTGATATTTCGGAAGGCAACCCGGATCGTGTGGAGTTCACTATCGGATAGCGCGACGCCCCTTTTGTTGCGTGTAAGCTTGAACGCCGCATGCACGGTGGTGCCTCCAATGGCGACCGCGGCCTTGCCCGTGCTCGCGCACACGACGTAGGAGTTGTACGGTCGGGCGTCACCGTTGTAGCGATTGTAGACGGTCCATGATCAATTTGAGCAGGAATGTCTTGCCGCAACCGGCGGGCCCCTGTGAGAAAGACACGGAGCGGAGGCGAACCGGGAGTGGTCTCACGGTGTATAATCTCCCTGAGTAGTTCGTGCTGTTCGGGGTTTGTCATGCGCATGCTGGTTATCGTACACATCTCTTGCCATTACATCCTGCCGCTTGGCGAACGGCCGCACACGGGCTCGTATCCTTGACGAGGCGAACGAGGTCTTCATTGGGTAAGAGATCTGCATCTTCGTCTGCGACGGCGGTGGAAATTGCGGTGGAATTTGCGGCAGGAACCTGCGGCAACATTTCCGGCTTCCTCTTGCCTCTGCTTCCAATCGACACCTGTACTGGCGTATCATTTCTGCAACGATATCATCGTCACCAGCAACGTCGTATTCACGACGCTTTTGCGCAATGACATCCTTGTTGTGCTCATAAAGGTGCAAGTACTTGTTGTTGTCGAGTACGTCAACCAGCCTCGTTGCGAAATGGCACGTAGAGAAGCACCTTGCTCTCTCACGTAGTCTTGCGGCTCGTCTGCGGCGCTGTAGTGGCGATATCGGATGACCTACGGGCTGTTGGCGAAGACCGTACCCGGTCTTGTATTTGCTCGCAAAGTCAGCGAGACAAACGTCTTCCATCTCGTCGGGTCTGACATCGTACTTTTGCACAATGTTCAGCTTCCATACGTCGGTCGATGCGGCGCCGACATTGGCCAGTTGGTCATTAGCCTTGCGTACCCGGACCCGTTCTTCAGGATAGCAGGTGGGCACGTAGACGACGTCCCTGCTCTTCTCGGAGATTTCTTGGCCGAGAAGGTACGAGGCCGCTTCCTGTGCCGACATCTCGACCCCCTTGAGCATAGTGACTCTGAGCAAGCGAACGACGGAAGCGTAGTCCGACTCGGGCTTCTCGTCCAGAATCTGCATAACCGCTTTGTGCAAGTTCGGACAACCCCCGGTCAGCCTTCTTGACGTAATCAACAACGTACGTGGCGCAGGCGTAGTGGTCGAGGATCACTTGGAGATCCATGTTGGATTCCAAGGCCTTTGCGATCCAGGGGTTGAACGCATTGACAAACTTTTGCGCCGGAGTGCGGCAGTGCAGAACGCAGGGGCGCGAGAAACCGGCCCTCAGAATCTCCATATACTCTTTCTTTCTTTATTTATTTCCATTGCAAAAATTTTTTATACAATGGCAGGGGCCAAGAAAAAAGCTGCTCTGGGCAGCTTGAGGAGCTCTTGGCCCCCGTTCTCTATGGTGGCAGCAGTTGGCGGAGGTGGCAAAAGACGTGCTTAGGTTCAGGATGACAACAACATTCAGGATGACATCAACACTGATTAACAGTTGCACAAAACAAGCAAAAAAAATAAATAAACAGAAATACAATATAATGTGCAGGACATAAATGGAGGTGTGCGTGAGGAAACAATCTCTTTCATAGAATGCAACTGTATACATGCTCAAGCACATTTTTGCATAGGCAGTGATAATTTATTGACACAAAAAAATAAAATAAAATAAAATAAAACACTAAGAGAGTGACTGAATAAGTGATGCTAGTTGAGACCGCGTTATGTTTGATGTATTAAAACCAGCATTTTCGAGTGAATTAAGCAATCTGGGTAATTTATTTTTTAACATTTGTATGTCGTAATTTGTTCGTGATTGGGGTATAGACCATACCTCACTGTGACGGGTGGTGTAGGCAGCTGTGTTGTTATGTAGACAGGATATTTCGTTAAATACGCTATTTTTTGAATTTATATTGTAGTGCCATACACGAAGTAGGAAACGGTTGTAAAAGGAAAAGATAGTGGGGATGTTGAACTGCCTGAAGAGGTCCCCAGTGTGATGTTGGTATGTTACGTTTGCTATTATACGTATTATTTTCATTTGTAATAAGTGTATTTTTCTAAGGTTTGATTCAGTTGTAGTACCCCATACGAGGTGAGCGTAATTGATGTGTGTTGCAAATAGCGAGTGATAGATTAGTAGCTTTACGGATGTTGGTAGACGATATCGATTGCCTGTAATACGACTAAGTTTTTTTATAACATAGTGCACGTGTTGGTCCCTATGTAATGTGCTGCAGAAATATGTTCCTAGTACCTTAATTTCATTAACTATTTCTATGTTTCTGTTGTTCAACACCAAGGTGAGATTGTTTTGAATGATTGTTCCTTTGGCGTGAAAAATTACCGCTTTCGTTTTATCGCAGTTTATTTTGAGATGATTTCTGGTTGACCATGTTGACATGTTCCGGAGAAACTCATTGGCTCTGTTCATTAGTGTGGTGTAACATGAAGATGTAAAGAATACGCTCGTGTCGTCTGCATATATGATATACTTAGCATTATTGTGTATTAAGACTACGTCATTTATATATAAATTAAAAAAGCAGGGGACTTAGGATAGTACCTTGCGGAACACCTGTTTTTATATTCCCAGTCGATGATTTAAAGTGATTTATTTGTACATATTGCCTTCTTTGAAGTAAATATGACCTAATAAACTGTAATGGAGTGCCCCTGATTGCATAGGTCTCGAGCTTTCCTAATAATATATTATGATTGATATGATCAAAGGCCTGTGTATAATCGACAAATATACCTATTGTCAACAGCTTCTTTTCGATGTTGCTGAGTATGTAATCTTTCTGATCTAAAAGCGCTAATTACGTGGACTTGTTTTTTTGAAATCCGTACTGAGCTTTCGTGATAATATGATGCTTTTCACAAAAGGATGACATCTGAGCTAAAATGATTTTTTCGAGACCTTTTGAAAAATGTGGGAAAATCGATATGGGGCGGTAATTTTGGATGTTCAGCCTGTCTGCCTTTTTATATATTGGTATGACTTTGGCTGTCTTCATTTTTGATGGGAAGATACCTGTAGCGATTGCTGTGTTATAGATGTGTACTAGAACAGGCGCTATATCGTGAATTACATGTTCAATTGGACGGATCTGTAGGCCATCTGAATCGCAGCTTTTAGAGTTTTTCATTGCCATGAATACTGTGCCGATCTCATCAACGTTAGTTGGGCGAAAAAATATTGTATCTGTGATTGAGCACAAAGATGGGTTGGATCCGAGGTTTGTGTGCGCTTGTGTCTCCGTGTTGAGAAAGTATTCACTAAACGCGTTTACCATATCAGTACCGGATACTAATTGGCCGCCTACGTCAAGTTTTTCTATAGGTTCTGCAGTCTGCCTACGCTCCATGATATTATTAAGGTTCCTCCAGATTTTTTTTTTGAGTTTTCTTCACAAGATGAGAAGGATTCAAGAAAGAAGTTATCTCTAGCTTTTCTTATTTCCTTGTTTAGTCTATTCCTGTACACCTTGAATTTCTTAAGGTCAGCAAGTTCACGAGTTTTGATGAACCCGGCATACAACTTTTCGCGTTTCTTAATTTTCTTTAATAGCTCTTTTGTTATCCATGGTTTCCGAGATGATTTCGGTTTATATTGTGTTGTCGTGAAATGTTTCCGATATACTATAAGGAACTTCTCGATGAAGCTATTGTATGCTCTATCGGCATCGTTTTCCTTAAATACATCCTCCCAACTTAATTGTTGCAGCTCTGTTTGGAAAGCTGCCATAGTACGTTCATTGATGTCCTGCAATTCGATTATTGTTTTTTTCTTAGGGGTTCTTGTTATGCGGTCAATAAATATGCATACTGGATTGTGATTTCCAATGGGGTAAGTCAGAACAGCGCTTTTAACAAGTGAAGGATCATAATTTGTGATAAAAAGATCTAATATGGTTTCAGAAGATTGTGTGATTCTAGTGCTAAATTCTATCACGTTTATACATCCGTTAGAAGAAATTATATTCACTAAATCTTGCTGTCCAGTGTTGTGCGAGCCCATATCGATATTTAAGTCACCACCGATGATCACCTTTTGCCGGTTTTCACACGCATATGCTAACATCATCATCATCATCATCATCAGCCTGTCTACGCCCACTGCAGGGCAAAGGCCTCTCCCATGTTTCGCCAATCAACCCGGTCCTGTGCTTTCTGCTGCCACGTTATACCTGCAAACTTCTTAATCTCATCTACCCACCTAATTTTCTGTCTCCCCCTGACGCGTTTGCCATCTCTTGGAATCCAGTCAGTTACCCTTAATGACCAGCGGTTATCCTGCCGACGTGCTACGTGCCCGGCCCATATCCATTTCTTCTTCTTGATTTCAACTATGATATCCTTAACCCCCCGTTTGTTCCCTGACCCACTCTGCTCTCTTCCTGTCTCTTAAGGTTACATCTATCATTTTCCTTTCCATCGCTCGCTGCGTCGTCCTCAGTTTAAGTTGAACCCTCTTTGTAAGTCTCCAGGTTTCTGCTCCGTAGGTAAGTACCGGTAAGATGCAGCTGTTATATACCTTCCTCTTGAGGGATAGTGGTAGACTACCATTCATGATTTGATAATGCTTGCCGAATGTGCTCCATCCCATCCTTATTCTTCTAGTTATTTCACTCTCATGGTTCGGCTCCGCGGTTACTACCTGTCCTAAGTAGACGTACTCCTTTACAACTTCCAGTGTCTCGCCACCTATTGCAAAGCGCTGTTCTGTGCCAAGATTGTTCCACATTACTTTAGTTTTATGCATATTAATTTTCAAACCTACTCTTCTACTTTCCGTATCCAGTTCAGTAATCATAAGCTGTAATTCGTCTCCCGCGTTACTCATCAATGCAATGTCATCAGCGAATCGCAGGTTACTGAGATACTCTCCATTAACTCTTATCCCTAACTCTTCCCAATCTAGGGCCCTGAAAACCTCCTGTAAACATGCGGTGAATAGCATTGGAGAGATCGTGTCTCCCTGCCGTACGCCCTTCTTTATTGGGATTCTGTCGCTTTCTTTATGGAGTACTATAGTGGCTGTGGATCCGCTGTAGATTTCTTCCATTATGTTTATATAGGCTTCGTCGATGCCCTGGTTCCGCAGTGCCTGAATGACTGCTGATGTCTCCACCGAATCAAATGCCTTCTCGTAATCTATGAAGGCTATGTATAGGGGTTGGTTGTATTCCGAGCATTTCTCTATCACCTGATTGATAGTATGAATATGGTCTGTTGTTGAGAAGCCTGTACGAAATCCTGCCTGGTCCTTTGGTTGATTGAACTCTAATGTCGTATTAATTCTGTTAGCAATTACCTTTGTAAATAGCTTGTAGACAACGGACAGTAAGCTGATGGGCCTGTAGTTTTTCAGGTCCTTGACGTCCCCTTTCTTATGGATCAAGATGATGTTGGCGTTCTTCCAAGAATCTGGTATCGTCCCCGTAGAGAGACACTTCGTATACAGGGTGGCCAGTTTCTCTAACACAATCTCTCCACCGTCTTTCAACAGGTCTGATGTTACCTGATCCTCACCAGCGGCTTTGCCTCTTTGCATTCCCTTTAGGGCTTTCTTTACTTCTCCTGTCAATACTGGTGGGATGTCAGATTCCTCTGGGCTATTACTGCTTCTTACGTTATCATCCTGACTGTCTCGGCTGCTGTACAGATCTCTGTAGAACTCTTCCGCCACCTCAACTATTCTATCCATATTGGTTGTGACCTTGCCTTCCTTGTCTCTTAATGCATACATCTGATTTTTGCCTATGCACAGTTTTCTCTTCATAGATTTGAGGCTTCTTCCGTTCTTAATAGCATGCTCAATTCTCTCCATATTATACTTCCTTATGTCGGCTACTTTACGCCTATTGATTAACTTGGAAAGCTCCGCCAGCTCTATTTTGTCTGTTGCATTTGAGGCTTTCATGGTTTGACGTTTCTTAATAAGGTTTTTCGTCTCTTGGGATAGCTTACCAGTGTCCTGTCTAACGACTGTACCCCCGACTTCCACTGCACACTCCTTAATGATACTAGTCAGATTATCATTCATTGCGTCAACGCTAAGGTTGGTTTCCTCGGTTAAAGCAGTGTACCTATTCTGAAGTGAAACTCTGAATTCCTGTACTTTCCCTCTCAGAGCTAGTTCATTAATCGGCTTCTTGCGTATCAGTTTCTGCCGTTCCTTCCTCAAGTCTAGGTGAATTCTAGATCTTACCATTCTGTGGTCACTGCATCGGATCTTGTTAACTACTTCCACATCCTGTACAATGCCCGGGTGGGCACACATTATGAAGTCTATTTCATTTTTAGTTTCGCCATTAGGACTCCTCCACGTCCACTTACGAGTAGCCCGTTTTCTGTAGAAGGTATTCAAGATCCGTAAACTGTTGCGTTCTGCGAATTCTACTAGTAACTCCCCTCTGGCGTTTCTAGAGCCGATGCCATATTCCCCAACTGCATGATCTCCAGCCTGCTTCTTGCCTACCTTTGCATTAAAGTCGCCCATCAGTACAGTATACTGTGTCTTTACCTTACTCATTGCTGATTCTACGTCTTCGTAGAAGCGTTCAACCAGTTGATCATCATGGCTTGATGTAGGCGCGTAGGCCTGTACCACCTTCATCTTGTACCTCTTATTAAACTTAATTACGATACATGCCACCCTCTCATTAATGCTATAGTATTCCTCTATATTACCAGCTATATTTTTATGAATAAGGAACCCCACCCCTAGTTCTCTTCTGTCAGCTAAGCCACGATAGCATAGGACGTGTCCGTTCTTCAGCACTGTATAAGCCTCATGTGTCCTCCTAACCTCACTGAGCCCTATTACATCCCATTTAACACCCTCTAATTCCTCGAATAGTACAGCTAGACTCGCCTCGCTAGATAAAGTTCTGGCGTTAAACGTAGCCAAGTTCAGATTCCAATGGCGGCCTGTCCGGACCCAGAGATTCTTAGCACCCTCCGCTGCGTCGCAGGTCTGACCGCCGCCTTGGTCAGTTGCTTCGCAGCCGCTGGGGACTGAGGGCCGAGGGTTAATTGGTGTATTCATGTGGGAGGTAGTGGCCAAGTACTGCACCAGGGTGGCCAATCCTGCTCTGGTGAGGGAGTGCATTGCTGGCTGTGGTCGCCAGTGAGGCTGCACCCCAGGCCTTTTTTTACACAATTCCATCATCACGCGGATTTTTTTTTTTTTTTTTTTTTTTTTTAATCCGGTTGGGAATTGTCCGGCACCGGGATTCGAACCACGGACCTCTTGCATGCGAGGCTGATGCTCTAACCACTACGCCATCGCTGCATTCATATGCTAACAGGTGATCAGTAAATGTAAAAAAACTCAACACTTCCATCAGGTGGGCGATAGCACACAGCGAATATAACGCCGTCGGCCTGGACACACAATGACTCGACATTTGGCGACATTGTTGTAAACTGTTCCATTACATCACATGTTATAGTATTCTTCACCAACAGAGAGACACCACCACCGCGTCGAGTTGTTCTGTTTAAGTGAAATGTCTTCTTTTGAGGTAGTTGGAATATGTTTACATCGTTCGAGTACCATGTTTCACACAACATAACAACATCACAGAGATCATTAATATCATCAAAACAAGTTTCAAGTTCACCAAGTTTGTTACACGCGGACTGAACATTCATATTTAAACAACTCATACCCTTCAATCCCCCCGAGGGAGGAAAACCCCTTTTGTTTATCAGTATGACCAAGCTGGAGCATCGTGAACAAAAGTTATTGGAACGAACAAAAGTTATTCGAACGATGAACAAAAGTTATTGGAACTCGGCGTCCGATGCCACATGGAACGTGCGGAGGAACTCCTCGAGCGAGTCAAACGAGCCGCGTTCGAGCGCATCGTGCATCTGCTCGTAGCGATCCTTGAGCTTTCGCCTTCGTGTCTTTTCAGCCTCTTCTTCGGTCGGCGGAAATGGAACCACGATGCGCGTCTTGTTGCTGGGCATGAACGGTGCTCCGAAACGACACTTAGTGCGACCCTTCTTGTAGCAGGTGTGTGTGTGAGCGTGAATCTGGATGCGCGGTCGAGCGAGCAGGTCCGTGTCGAGCGTGAGCAGCGTTTCGACAATCTCCAGGGTGCGAGGCATGTGCGACGACACTTCTTGGGGCGCCTCTTCGAGCCACAAAATGGTGTGTACGTGGGCGCTTCCTCGCTGCTGAAATTCGACTCGCCTAAAGTAGTCGACGACCACGTAGGGCTTAAAGGGCGAGCAGCGCTTGTCCGTGAGCACGTTGAGCACGACGTGGAAGATGCGGTTGGTGTAGATGGCACACGCAACTGGATCGTCGTTGACCAGCTCGACGCGCTCCATGGCGCTCAACTCTCCAACCACCCGCGCTACGCCTTGGGGGCCCACGCGCAGATGTTCGAGCGTTTCTAGAAGTCGATCCCAGTGCAGTTCGGATGCCGACAAGGTCAGGAACACGTGGGGTTTCCCGAGCTGCCGGATCATTGCAAAGAGATCCTTACGTCGCTCTTGCCAGTATTGTACAGTATTCGGAACCCCACGCATGAATCCAAGATCGCGGTTGAGCAGATCGTCCACAAGCTCTGAATTCTCGAGCTGCTGCCGCGTTATCGCACTGGTGGCCGCGTTCGTCCTGAACTTCGTGGTCTTCTGTGATACTATTCTCATGACCTTCATTGCCATATAGAACACGTGGTCGGGACGCACTCCACGACGATCGGTTCGCCTAATCTCCCTAGTCGCCTTGGCATACGGCGTTGACCTGGGTCCGGTTATTTTGCGCGGCACCCCCAAGTAAATCTGCGGGAAGGACAGCTCCTCGGCATACTCATCAAAGAGTAGCGATATCGGGGTATGACCTTCACCGGGCGCCAAGGGCAGACTGTGGGTGCCCTCGACTAGGCCTCGTTCCCCCCACCGCCTTTGCAGGCGCCGCCGTTCCCGCCGCCGTATCCGCCGCCATTGCAGCAGCTCTTGTTGCACTTGCTGCCCCGTCGTCAAACACCATCGTATGACTCATGGTATTGAGAGCGATCACAGCCTGCATAGGGTCTTCGAGGTCGCTCGCCTGCGGCGCCGGTTCGATCTCGTCATCGTCACATACCTCGTCGTCGTTGGCGCCCACGAGCCGCTTCCAGTCGATATTTATGTCCAGATGTTTGTACAGGGGAGACGTTTCCAGGTGTTTTAGCCACGCGTGCACGTGGCGCTTCTTGACCAGACCCTTCTTGTAAGACGGTTTACAGACGAGACAACGCTTTATATGCACATAGATAGCCGCGTCTTCGGGCACGCTACAAGGCAGGCACCGAACCGTATCGGGAACGCATATGGGCACGTTCACAGCTTGCCTTTGATCCCGTACTGACCGCTCCTGTGCGTCAATCGTCAGATGCTCATGAATGGAAGACGAGGCGCTATCAGACGGTCTTCTACGGGATTCAGCGGCGGGAGATGCGCCGGTTTCGGCGGGTAGCGATACCCGTACGACACACTCAACGGAGGCACCCTCCCAGCGACGAACGAGTCTTTACACGTGGAGCAAAGTTTGTACTCACTGTGCGCCTTCTCGCCACCGGGAAACTCGCGGCGGAGCACGGCGATGGCGGCGGTCCGATTCTGCTCGTTCCTGATGCCAGAAACCGCGGTGAGGTTATCATCGAACCAAAGTCGATCACACACGTCGCAACTGTGGCCAAACGAATGAGCCAGGAATTCCCGCTCGAACCTCGCGTCGGCTCCTTGAAAGTGAGACCGCTGGCGCCGCTTGGTCGCCGCTTCCCGCGCACGAGCACCATCAAGGTCTGCCAGGCGCCGCGCTCGCTTTGCCGCCGCTTCTCGGTCTCGGTTTTCGGGGTCCGCTGCTCGGAGTGCACTTCGCGCCGCGGCCTCATTGGCGCGCACCGTCTCGGGATCCGACAGGCACCGCGTTCGCTACGCCGCCGCTTCTTGGGCTCGCACCGCAGGATCCTGCCGACGAGCACGAGCCGCCGCGGCCCTCCGCGCCCGCCGCGTCCATGCCCCACCAACGATCCGACACGTACGGCGGCGATCCAGGAGACTGATAGAGGCACTCGTACCCCGCGCACCCAGGCACAGCCCGCGTAGCAGCCAATCGGAGAGTAGCGCTACAGCGCCATCTAGAAAATCACGTTATGACGCATAGTGGGTACATTCCATCTGCTGTGCCGTGATGACGATGACGCTGCCATCAGGCTCAGCACATGGAATGGAATAAACTTCGAAGGAAATAGTACGGGACAATACTCGCGCTTGTGTTGTCCCGTACGATTTCCTTCGTAGATTTTGTTTGCTTGTAGCGCAAAAAAGTTTATACTATGTACAACCAACTGGCCCCTACCCTGGCTCTTCTCACATGGAATGGACCCAACCTGGGCCACAGACACCACCTGCCTCGCCATTTCTAAGCTGCCCCTCTATGCTCTCGGCCATGACTCTAGTGACTGTAGTGGTGCTGGACCGCCTTATTATACTACAGTGTTCTGCTTGACATAGATGGCCACACCGCCTGCGGGACGCTCTGCTTCCTTGGTGCACACGATGGGAACTAGAAGTGGTCTGGAACGCGCTTATTCTTCATGGTCATCAGCGTCATCGTCATCACGAGATACTGCCGGTTACGCCGGACGCAGGACAAGGTTAGCCTCAGAGGAGCTTCGCCCCTAAAACTTCCCCATCTCCCGCTAAAGGGAACTATGTGTGGATGCGAAGCAGCGGGGGAGATAATTAGCTTGAGCGGGAGGAACGTCGCCGCTCTCGTTTCACGGCAGCGGTCCGGGCGCTCATCGCGACCCTACACAGGAGAGAGAATCAGGCGCGCGCGCTCCGTCATTTTCATACCTCCGAACTAACGTGGAGCCCCCCAGCGGAGTATGCAGCTGTCACACCACCTGCTGTGCTCGCCGCTCCGTAGAGGATTCCTAGAGGAGAACGGGGGGGGATCGTAGGAGAGGGTCAGGGGACGTGCATGCGCTGTGCGGGTGTGGGACGCGGGAGCCGCACCGTAGAGTAGAGGATCCCTAGAGGAGAGAGGACGCTGTGAAGATGTGGGACGCGGGCGCCGCCCCGTAGAGCAGAGGATTCCTAGAGGGGGAGAGGGGGGAGAGGACGCGTATGCGCTGTGGGGATGTGGGACGCGGGCGCCGCTCTGAAGAGTAGAAGATTCCTAGAGAGAGAAAGGGGGGTGAGCGTGGGAGAGGGGGGAGAGAGAGGGGGAGGGGACGCGCATGCGCTGTGGTGGTGTGGGACGCGGGAAGGAGGGACGGACTAAGCCCCCCTCCAAACACATGCAAGCAAGATCCAGGAATGGGGTCAACCTGGGCGACAGACCCCATCTGCCTAGCCATTGCTAAGCAGCCTTACTGTGATCTCGGCCATGACTCTGATGACTGTGGTACTGGTTGACGGCCTTCATATTACTACAGTGTTCTGGTTCGCATAATGGGTGCTTCCCTACTTCATGAAAGTGGCCGGACGCGGGACGCCGGACGCGGGGCGGACATAGCCCCGAGCATAAGAGGGTGGTGGTGGTGAAAAACTAATAAGAGGGTGGTGGTGGTGAAGGCCAAAATGTAAAATAATATTTTAAAAAATTAAAAAGCAGCGTTGTGGGCGGCCTTCAGGCTGCCGGTTGTGGCGTCCAGGCAGTGCCTAGCCGCGACGTCCTCCACCCAAGTCACCAGCCGAAGTTGGAGGTCCGGCCTGGTGCTGGAGAAAGCAGCCTCCCACTGCTGCGGACTTCTGAGGTGCCAAGAGGCAGGGGGCAAGTGTGCCGGACAGGAGTAAAACATGTGTTGATAGTTGGCGATGGAGCTGCCACATAAGCGGCAGGCCGGCGAGTACGTTCCGGGGTGGAAGAGGGCAAGGCGCGCGGGAGTAAGGAAGGTGTGGGCCTGAAGTTGGCGCCACAGGTGTTGTTGGTGCTGGGAGAGGGATTGGTGTGGTGCGGGGAAAGTGAGGCGGGAGAGGTGGTAGTGCAATGTGATGTCGTGGTACGTGAGGAGCGCGTCGCGCGTATCCATAAGATGCTTCGCATCTAAAACCCATGCGTACACTAACCCTACTGTGCACTTTCCAGAAAAGTCCCTTCCTCATGAATTAAAGCGATACAAGGGCAGCTCACGCACGCGTATCTCTAGGAGGGCAGGAAGCTCGGAAGCGTGTGCGCTTCCATTGACAAAAACCGCCAGGCCTGCGCGGAACGCACAGCACTGTCACAGCGAAAGCTGGAAGAGCGGCCTTTCTAGAGCCTTTTTTAAGCACTCTTGGGACAACTACTACAAACACCTTTGCATGGTACCCACTACGACATTAATCATCATAACCTTTGTGATTGGGGAAGCGTCCACTGTGCCATTATTCGTCTTTCTTCGGAAAAGCGCGGTACCCGCTAAACACTGGTAACGCATTATGCGCACTTTGTTGATGCTGCGGCTGACGACGATGAAGAATTATGCCTGCGGCATTTGTAATGGGTAGGAGCACTGAACGACCCACTCGTTACGCAATTCGCATTGTGTGACGCCACGTTGTAACTTTACTGTTCTGGAACGCGTTATTACACATATTAATGCGATTCCTTACTCGACATCAAGCCTACATAGGGTCAGTTTGCACCGCAGTTTCGAGCACCGGCGTAGCTCAGTGGCAGAGTGCTGGGCTGCCACGCAGAGAGCCCGGGTTCGATTCACATTCTGTCCTAGGTGTTTTTTTATTTATTTAGTTCTTTTCTTATTTCGCGCGATACTGGTTACGGACACCGGCGCCGGCGGCAGCGGCGGCGGCGGCGGCGGCGGCGGCGGACAACTACGGCGCGAAAACGGCCCTTGTTGTGATCTCATAACAGCTTTCGCTGTAAAAGGTGAAACAAAAAATCGGGGGGACCCTTAAGCTTCGCCTTTAAGAGTTGAACGCGATAGCGATATCCTGTCCCTAGCCCGTACTTCAATCCCTTAGTGCACACTATGTAATGCGTATTATGCTTTAAACCACGAGCAATTATGCACGGTAAATGCGGGAAATGTTTTCGAAGTTGCCATTCACCCACTACGTAATCTTAAGGGAATACGCGCAGTAACGTGTGTGCCTTTTGTAATGGGTACACGGCTTTGAACCACAATGTCGTTATGATATTCACATCTTCTGACGCCCGATGGCTACGCACGCTTGTACCACGCAATATTAGAGAGTTTTAGTTTTGCGTTTTTACGGCCCGCTCCCCTCCGAGTTGGCTCAAGCCGCAGCGGAGCGGCGGATGATTTTCTCGTTTTAGTTGTGCGTTGTCGGCAGCGGGACTAGCGTAGCGGATTCTTAGCAGTTACGGCGCCCTCTGGTGATGTTCAGCGTCGCTAAAGAAAAAGAGAAAAAACATTTAGTCGCATTTACAAACCGAAATGAGAACGTATGAATTTATTTGTTCACGACGTATTTAGATGTGCGCTTTAAATATGTTGGTGGTGTATATATTCTTTACAGAGAAGTAAGCACTGACTTGTCCCTGGACGCACGCCATGTCGCTGAACGCACGAGAGAGGGCGCGCGCTTCGTCCCCCTTCCGCTTGCGAAAACGGCAGCGACGCTCCGCGCTCCGCTTAGGCAGCCCGTAAGGGGGAGCGTGGGCCTCGCTCCGCTAACCCGCTTAGGGCCGTAGCGGAAGGCACATGCGCACTCGCGTTCCCGCTCCGCTTAGCTTCTCTGTAAAGAAAATATACACCGCCAACATATTTAAAGCGCACTTCTAAATACGTCGTGAACAAATAAATTCATACGTTCTCATCTCGGTTCGTAAATGCAGTGATGTGATTGCTGCGCCAATTGCGCCAAACTGCTCCAAGAGGTGGAACCTGCTACATCCTGCTACATTTCGGCAGAAATCGCATAATTTGCGCCAAGCGTGCGCCAAGACATTACTTTTTGCAGTCCTTCGGAGAAAAGAAAATTATGGCAGGCGCTCGAATTACATAAGTTACCATCGTAATTTTAGTGGCCATTGAAGCAGACAGGTGAGAGCTGTGTAGTTATAAGAAATGTCCCAGGGCCACCAGCTGCGTACTCCACACAGAATGTTATTCGTTGGGCTAATGGTGATGAGCTGTAACTTGCACTTGCCGCCAGTTGCGACCATTTTGCCCAGCTGCAAAGCCATGCACACAGTGTCTCGTAAATCGTGACTTCTGCACCGAAGCACGTGCCCTGCCGTAAACTTTAGCTTAGTGCTGACAGATAGAGGCTCGCGAAATATTGTAAGCTGGCAGCTTGTACGAGAGCTGGATGTACTGACACAAACAGCGACCCCAAGGAGGGGAAAGTGGAAGCTAAAGTTGCCACGTATAGAGTATAAATATTTGTCTTAATTAAGAATGCAGGTTCACAAACGCAAGATTTATTTCAGCGCCCCATTACATGTCTAGATTATATTCAATCATAAAATCTGCATATTCAGTTCACCGGCGAGGAAGGGGGGGGGGGGGGGTTAGTTGGCACGAAGGAGTGCCAACTACTCATACTATGAAATTACATCGTCAGATCAGGTAAAAAGTCTGAATGTTATAGAACCAGAAAGAAATCGAATAATCTGTACGACCACAAGTTTTTGTGAGATGGCAGTCTATTATATGATTGCATAAATTACAGTAAGCATTACATTTTGTAGTAGGAATTTCTAGCTAGGTTACTTTATAAAAAAGATGGAGTGCTACTTGTGCTGACCTCCGAAAGATTCCATACAGGGCACTCAAGTTTTAATACCACATAACGACCAGCATTTATCAGTGATTTCAGCCACTACAGTGGGATGTTGGGAACTAGTGTCGTGTTTTTCTTGTCCTCTGTGTCCCCGTCGAATTTGCGCTATTACACCATATGTTAAAATGGGAAACCACGTTGTGGCGCGCTATCTCGTTGTATCGGTGCTGCTTCTCGACTCCGCAAAAATTCAATTTAGAGCAAGCTTTATCATCAGAAAATTTCGTTGAGCGCACCGTTGTAATTGTAGCACAATTTGTCAATCATTTATTACACCCTCCATGTTATAAACCACCAATGAACCAAAATTCTTACGATTCTGTCTATAAAGTGCGACAGCATGTACTTCGCCACACTGCTCAAGCGTCTAGGTACGTCAACACAATATAGTTCTTTTTTTTAATAACAAAAAGAATACGCATGGAAAGCTTTTGCTGTCTGTAGCGTATCGGGAGGAAATATTGGGCGGCCTATGTGTCACGGATATATAGAAGTTTAGGGCTGTCCGCAGGAAACCGAAGAGTAGTGAGTTAATTCCACCTTTTGGGAAACTATGCATACACCAATACATGCATGCGTACATATGCTTATTTGTTAAATGTGGTACACCGGCTCCCGCTTAGCTACTTTTGTGCTCCAAAATGTGTGGGAGGCAACTGCTCCAAAAGACTGATCTGGTGCTCCAGAACGAGGTTTCAGCTGCTCCAAAAGCTGCGCTGAATCGGCTTCGGCCGATCACATCACTGTAAATGCGAATAAACGTTTTTCTATTTTTCTTTAGCGACGCTGAACATCACCAGAGGGCACCGTAACTGCTAAGGATCCGCTACGCTAGTCCCGCTGCCGACAACGCACAGCTAAAACGAGAAAATCATCCGCCGCTCCGCTGCGGCTTAGCGGGCCAACTCGGAGGGGAGCGGGCCGTAAAAACGCCAAACTAAAACTCTCTATTACTGCGATATTACATGTTGTATTGTGACGCCTGTATACAGGACGCGTGTGTTTGTAAAGCATGAAAGTTATTTTCACTGCAATTCCAAGCAGAGGAAGTTATTTTATATGTAATCACAAGCAGAAGCGTGGCTGCGTGGTAGAACACCTTGCCACGCAGACGACCCGGGTTCGATCCTCATTCGGACCCGGAAAATTTTATTATTTATTTTATTTGCACCTTTCTCGATTTTTCGGTCACGGACACGATGATGATTTTTCGCTCGCAACCAACGACGCCGCCGCCGACGCTGACACCGACGCCGACGCCGGAATTTCTGCGAAACGAGCTCTTTAACGCTATCGCGTTAAAAGGAGGTTACTTCTGTAGATGGTGGATGTTCCATGAAACACGCCACACGGTTTGTTGACTGCGCTTGCGGCGTTGTGTACACCATACCCTTGTCTTGAGGCAGTTCCTACATAGGACAGACGGGGAGGTGTCTCAACGTCCGTTTGAGGGAACATGCTAGCTCCTTTAAGGGCGCGCCGACGCTGACACCGACGCCGACGCCGGAATTTCTGCGAAACGAGCTCTTTAACGCTATCGCGTTAAAAGGAGGTTACTTCTGTAGATGGTCGATGTTCCATGAAACACGCCACACGGTTTGTTGACTGCGCTTGCGGCGTTGTGTACACCATACCCTTGTCTTGAGGCAGTTCCTACATAGGACAGACGGGAAGGTGTCTCAACGTCCGTTTGAGGGAACATGCTAGCTTCTTTAAGGGCGCGCCGTCTTCACACCTTGCCCTCCATTGCCGACAGTGCGGCTGTGCAACCGAGCTGAATAAGGCGGTCGTGGTGACTGGGCACATGAGCTAGCGTACTCGGGAAATGGCGGAGGCGTTTGAAATTATAAAATAAATCACGCCATATCCACGAAGTGAAGGATGACGAGTGGGCGAAGCTCGATTGTTTTCATCCATCGCAGAAAGAGAATGTGTGGTCTGGAACGCGCTTATACTTCATGGTCATCAGCGCCATCGTCATCGTTATCACGTGTAGTGGGTACATTCCACTATACTGCGTCATCGTCATCTTTATCACGTGGAGTGGGTACATCCCACTACACGTGGCTACTGACCTACCTACCTACCTACCTACTACTACTACGACTACAGAGGAGGGACAGACCCACACCCTAAGGAGCTTCGCCCCTAAAAGAAAGACACCTGAGTGAGCTGCCCTTCTATCGCATTAATTGATGAGGAACTGGCTTTTCTGGAAGGTGCGCAGTTGGGTAAGTGTACGCATGAGTTTTTTCTCCGTTGGTCATCTTTGGGGCGTGCGCTGTTTTGTTAATCTTTTTTTCAGACCCATATATATCTGTGATTTTTTTTTCATTTAACTTTCAGTTGATAGACTGCGCTTGTGTCGTCGTTCTCTTCTCTGTCTGTGTTTCCTTTTGCGCTTGGCGGCATGAGGATACATTACTGGCTGCCTTAAAGTGGTAGACTTGCCTCGTGTACTTAGACAACGTTGTTGTGTTTGTCCTGACGAACACCTCTGGCGCCTTGTAGTTGTACTGCAAGCAACCAAGGGTTCCCGACTCACTCTGAAGCCAGAAAAGTTCCGTATTGCGTGCTAGGAGCTCTTGTTCCTGGACCACGTGATAAGCAAGTCTGGAATTAGCCCCGACCCACTGAAAACAGCTGCCTTTTCTGCCTTACCACTGCCCATCAGCAAAAGGGCTGTACACCGATGTCTCGTCTTGCGCGCCTATTACAGACGCGTCGTCAAGAAATTTTCACGGATCGTCGAGCCGCTAAGTCACCTCACGAAAGCCGACGTCGAATGCAAGTGGGAAACGGCGCAAGTGGAAGGATTTCCAAAACTGAAACAACGCCTACAGATGCGTCCAATACTTGCGCATTTCGATAAGTATGCCGAAACATAACTACACACTGACGCAAGCGGTGTAGGACTCGGCGCCATCTTTGTGCAGGGGACTGACGGACTGGAAAGAATCATCAGTTGTTCTAGCCGGTCGCTTTCTAATGCGAAAGCCAACTATTCCACAACTGAAAACAAGTCCATTGCCATCATCTGGGCACCATCATAGTTTTGCCCCTACTTTTACGGTGTGTCTTTCAAAGCTGCAGGTGACCACCCCGCCTTGTGTTGGCTAGCTTACTTGAAAGAGCCTTCGGGTCGCCTCACACGGTGGCGGCAAAGACCAAGAATTCGACATTACCATCGCTTGCAAATCAGGAAGAAGACACTCCGACGCCGACTGGAATGTATCCTGCCGCCATCGACACACTTTCGCAGGATGTCCAGGATGATGACTGTTTCTTGCTAACCATAAGTGCCGACGACTTTGCGAACGACATCGAGCCGAGCGGCAACTCAAAGACCTTGTGAAATACCTCGAGCGCAAGGCCAGTATTCTTCGAAAAGTATGCAAGTGTGGACTGGTGTCGGTTTTCTTGCGAAACGTCGTTCCCCGAAAGAACGTCTCGACACTTCGAGCCGAGTACCTTGTCGTGGTGCCTTCTGCATTGCGACCACAAGGCCTCCAGGCCCTGCACGGCGACCCGACGGGTGGACACCTGGGTGTTTCCTGCACACTCGTAAGAATACAGGGAAAGTACTACTGGCTGCGCCTTGCCACCGACGTCGCCCGTTACGTAAAAACATGCCGAGATTGTCTGAGACGGAAGACACCGCCGAGCAGGCCATCCGGACTTCTCCAGCCAATCGAGCCACCTCACCGGCCGTTCCAGCAAATCAGGATGGACTTACCGGGGCCGTTCTCGACGTCGACTTTCGGAAACAAATTGATCATCGTAGCTACCAACTACCTCACACGCTACGCCGAAACAAGAGGTCTGCCCAAAGGCAGTGCCTCCGAGGTAGTGAAGTTCTTGGTTGAGAGCATCGTCCTGTGTCATGGCGCACCAGAGGTCCTCATCACCGATAGCGATACCGCACTTCCTGCTGACCTAACTCAGACAATATTGAGAATTTGAGATAGACCCAAACAAGCCACTGCCGGACCACAGCGTACCACCCACAGACCAATGACCTCAGGGAGTGTCTAAAAAAGGCTATCGCCTACTTGCCGACCATGTACGTCGACATCGAACACAAGGCATGTAATGGTATCCTTCCATACGTGACGTCACCTTCGCATATAACATGGCCATGCAAAAAACGACGAAAATGAAGCCGTACAGGTTGGTCTACGGAAGAAGTCCGGCAACGACGCTCGACACCATGCTAACCAACATCACCGACGAACAAAGTTTCGACATCACCGCCTACCTTGTACGTGCTCAAGCAGCTCGACAACCCGCACGTCTGCGCATCCAGATCCAGTAAAAGACCGTCAAACGTCGTTACAACCTTCGACGACGCCACGTAGAATACAAGCCTGGCGACCGTGTCTGGGTCTATAGAGCAGTACGCAGAGGTGGACTCATTGAAAAACTTCTTTGGCGATACTTTGGGCAACACAAGGTGGCCCGACGTCTCAGTGCTCTCAACAACGAGGTCATCCCGGAGAGCATTATGAACTCTCAGCGGTGCAGAGCACGCCCTGAAGTCGTTCATGTCGCGCCTTTCGAGCCGTTCTATGCTCATTAAGGAACCTGTCGACTCCAATTTAGTTTACCATTGCAAGAAGTGCGCATGTGTTCCCATGTTTGCAAAAACAAAATTTATAGGAAAAGGAAAACCTAAGAAAGTGAAATTTTAGAAACGTTTTGGATCAGTCGCGAAGGTGACAATTGTGTTAGTTCACCCTCACTTGTATTATCGCAGAAGGAAATACACTTCCTGAAAGAAAGATTGTAATCGTGATTGCGAGTGTTTGATGTGCGCATGTCCTTCTGAAAATGTATAAATAGGCTGGTTATCATGTAATAAACATTCAGGTGGAAGTCAGCGCTTGTCCCGTGGTCTTCGTTTCTTCGTCGTCCTTGTTCCTTTTGCGGTGTTACTTTCTTTGATCTAATATGAACCAACTAGCCCTCGTCAAGTTGTTACTAATACAATTTTTCGCTTTGCTTTCATTTGTATTACATTTGTGTTTTTAATTTCATGTTCTCCTTTAAGCGTCGGGGGCGGTGCTATTTTGAGAGGGGGCATTGCCACGCGCGTTTTATTGTGATAAATTCGGGTTTAACCGCGAATACTCTAGGCAACGATCGGCGGTGGCCCCGCAGCAGTGTTCGAGAAACTTCGCGATAACTTGAAATCTTCCTGGTATGATTGCGCGTAGGAAGCGAATAGTCTAGAGCTTGCGCGGGCAGTAACGCTAGAATCTCCGATAGCACATATAAAAAAGCCGACGCGCTGTACCGCTTGGCAGTTTTTTTCGACGGTCGACGCTCTGATTGCCGCCATCAGTGTAGAGTACATTGCTATAGCTTGACTTTTCGTTTCCTGGGCACAGGATCGCCCAAAAGTGTTTCGCCTTGAACACGCCGACTGCCGCCTTCTGCAACGTCACGACCCTTTGACGATATCCATAAGTGGTGGATAAGTTTAATGCATCAGATTTTCAAACAGTAATGCATTGAAAGGTGATAAAGTCCTGAATAGAGCACTTCTTCAAAGCCATGAAAAGAATGTTTGATAGCTCACTACATTCCTGTACAGATATGCCTCGAGCACCCGCTGCGGTTGTGTAGTGGTAAGGTAGTCGATTGCTGAACCGCAGGTCGCGGGATCACATCACGGCCGTGGCGATCGAAATTTCGAAAGAGGCACAGATGATCGAGGCTCGCGTACTTAGATTTAGGTGTACGTTAAAGAACCTCATGAAGTCGAAATTTCCAGAGCCCTGCACTGCGGCATCTCTTATAACCATTTAGTAGATTTGGGGCGTTAAACCCCAACAGTTATTATTGTTATCTACTACCTGGAGCAGTTAAGGCTGTAAGTGTTCGAATAGGTGCTTGGACATGATGAAAACGTCAGAAATGTGTATATGCGTTAGTGACTGAATACTGCTTCGAAGAAATGGGGAAGAACTTCAGCACATCAAGGAACCTTAACAAAGGGAGCATTTACGAAAACAAACTTTTACGAATACAATAGGAATCACGTTACTGTTGTTCAGGCGATATGTTTTTGAACGTTGAATGCATGAACGTCAGGCGCATTTCTCGCAACTCAAGGGTCAGGAAGGCACAGCGTATCGGGCAGATTTTTTACAGCGCAAGCTGTTATGAGGTCACAACAAGGGCTGTTTCTGGCGCCGTAGTTGTGCACCGCCGCTGATGCCAGTGGCCGTATCCGCTATCACACGAAATAAGAAAAAATCATGACGAGTGGGCGAAGCACTGGGGATCGTTCTTACCGTAAATCACCCGTGACATTCACCACTGGCGCATGTAAATGAGTGACAACGCGTATGTGCAGTATATACTATGGAGTAGAAGCTTGTTATCGGCGTTGCCGCTTTGCCTTTCGCGGGCGAGAAGCGCGTTCACCATCGTTGTCATCGATGGCAGAAAGAGAATGTGTGGCCTGGAACGCGCTTATTCTTCATCGTCATCAGCGTCATCGTCATGGCGTATAATTGTTACCTTGCATGTACTGTGCCGTGATGGCAGCGTCATTGTCATCAGGCTACGGCGGACAATGGTGCAAAGGGGGGGACAGGCCTCGTTCATAAGATCCTTCGCATCTAAAAAAACGGACACATCTCCCCGTAAGGGAACCCTGCGTAGTATGCGAAGCAGCCATGGGAGTTCTGTAAAGTTGCTCTTTATTCATCATCGTAGATGAGTTTAAGCTCCGGAGAACGTTTCCGTTTGAGTATAACGGCCTTGTGGTCCGTAAAGTATAAAGTTAAGGGATCTTGCTGCAAAGGTTGTAGTTTAAAGTTTGAAAAGGCGATGTCTATGCACGTTCCCTTGACGTTAGTATGATGTTTGTAATCGTACGAAATGCAGCGGAGGGCGTAACGGGACACCATGTGCTGGAACAGGCAGTCGCCATGCATGATGTTCACGTTAAAGTCCCCAGTGAGTACGAAGGCGTTATCCTTGAAGGTGGTCTCACACTGCAGCGTCGACTTCTCTGTGTACCTTTCCACGTTACCTCGAGAGAGCTTTCGAGCAAAGTACATTGTCACGATGATGTTGTTGCTGTTTGTCGAGAATTTCGCGGCGGCATTTTCACCATTGTGACCCTGAGTGGGGACTGGTGGGTCGATATCTACTGCGGTTTGCGGTCGTTGGACGTAAATCCCGACACCGCCAGCAGGGCGTTCCGCTTCCAGCGTGCAAACGACCACATCGTATCCGTTAATGGTAGGTCTTGCGGCGTTCCCCGTTTCGGTAAGGCAGAGGACGTCCACGTTAGAGAGTAGGGAATCGCGCTCGATGTCCCTCCCGTGCGCGTTAAGGGATAGGGTGTTGAGTAGGGCTATGGTGAACTCTGTTTCTGGGTTCACATCTTCTTGGAAGGCGCGGAAGTACTGCTTCGTGATTCTGACCAACCTCTGTTTGTGAAGCCGTCGAAACTCGTCCACCATGTTCCTGTCAACGTTGCTTTCTTTGTGGTAGAAATGGTGGTCCCCGGCGGCGTTGGTCAGGTAGATATTGTCCAGGTTTGTGCAGCGGCTGAGCGCCACGTACACCAACTTTTGCGGGTGGGTTTTGCGGGGGCGTTCCCGGAACGGTTGAATCCACATGACATGTTTCATGTTATTTACAACGTTCGTCAGCCTCTGGAACATCCGTAAAAAAGGCCTATGACACTATCATGGAAATGCGGATTAGGCATTAAATATTTCTCGAATCGGTATTTTCCTGAAATGGGCAATTACTAAAATCGACATCACGCATTGCCCAGCATATTGCTGCTGCTCTAACCACAAGAAATATTTCCATGAGGCGGCCTTAGCAAGCCTACTGCTACCAAATTGGTTTGTGCATTGTTGGTAGAACGCATAGGTGTGCTTGAGCATGCCCGGACTGAAGAAGCGCGCGGGAGCACCTTTCTAGCCTCGGAATGGCTTCAGTTCAGTTCACGTGGGGGTGGACATGAGCGTGCGACCTAGTACAGAAGGCACTCGCTTACAGAACCGGAGGACCCGGGTTTAAACCCCAGCCTCGAAATGAAAAGTGGTTCCGCGGCGGTGAGCGCTTTGCCGCCCCACCAGCCGAGGTCTACCATTTAACCAACCACAGCAGCGGTTAAAAAAAAGAAAAAGAAGATTATATTTCTTTTTGGACTCCCTTGTCGCTACTATGTTCCCACCGCAGTCCCACCGCAGCAGTTGCTACATGGTACAGCGTGTGCTTCCAATGCTGTAGGTACTGGCGTTTACCTACTCCCGACCGGAGAACCACCGGTCTTGCCTATTCCTAAAATCGGTACAGGAGTTTACCAACCTGGCTTTCTTAGTACTCATCTCGAAACATGGCCCTATCAGGTTCAATGAGGCGTCTGGGCGCACCTTAACCCAACACAGCCTCGGTGAAATTGTCGAGCATTCACCGCTGCTGTGGGAGGCAACGAATTGCTGCCGCCGGGTACCTACACAGCAAACGGGTTCGAGCCTTTTTGGGAGTTTTGAGCTCGGCTCTTAACTTGCATCCTAAAGGTACTACGCAAAACCCCCTACCAAGGGAGGTTTTAGGGGGGTACGCAGGGCAAGAAGGCGGTGCCTGTTGAAGCGACAGCCGTCCACTTGGAATCTTTCTAGCCGTCGGCCTGCATTATTAAACTCATTCATTCCCAAATAATGCTGGTATTTGGTTTATATTTGAGTTATGAGGCTTCGCTAAGCGTATACTGCCGATAAAACAGCTCCGTTTTCGAGATACACAGTCGATTTACGGTGCAGAAGGCTTAAAAAGGTTTGTTTACAAACTAAACGGAGTCAAAATAGGGAATTAGCAGTGTCTTTAGGTGGTAACTTTGGTGTTTTTATTTAACTCATTTCGGAAGAGACAGCCGTCCACTTGGAATCTTTCTAGCCGTCGGCCTGCATAATTAAACTCATTCATTCCCAAATAATCCTGGTATTTGGTTTAGATTTCAGTAATGAGGCTTCGCTAAGCGTATACTGCTTATAAAACAGCTCCGTTTTCGAGACACACAGTCGATTTACGGTGCAGAAGGCTTAACAAGGATTGTTTACAAACTAAACGGAATCAAAATAGGGAATTAGCAGAGTCTTTAGGAGGTAACTTTGGTGTTTCTATTTAACTCATTTCGGAAGCGACAGCCGTCCACTTGGAATCTTTCTAGCCGTCAGCCTGCATAATTAAACTCATTCATTCCCAAATAATGCTGGTATTTGGTTTAGATTTGAGTAATGAGGCTTCGCTAAGCGTATACTGCCGATAAAACAGCTCCGTTTTCGAGATACACAGTCGATTTACGGTGCAGAAGGCTTAACAAGGTTTGTTTACAAACTAAACGGAGTAAAAATAGGGAATTAGCAGATTCTTTAGGAGGTAACATTGGTTTTTTTATTGAACTCATTTCGCGGGCTTGAACGGACTTCATTGCAAGTTTTTCTGCTTCTTTTGAGAGCTTTTAAAACGCCCCTTTGTACGCGGCCCTGAGAGAGGGCGAGAAAAAAAGGTATTTCAGGCACTATACTAGCGTTTTAGACACATTTCTTGCAACTATTCATCGCTAGGCCATATTAGAAAATGGACATTGATGCATTCATGCACAAACATCACATACGCATACAAGCACGCACGACACACGAATCGAACTCGCGACCACACGCACTGAAAGCAAACATCATATGCATTACACCACAGCGCCACCACTAGCTTGCGTAGTTTTCCACGGGGTTATATATCTACAAAGCGGCTACTAACCCGTCGGCGACACCTCAAACTTTTGTTCTCGTAGCATCGGCATATGTTAGCGCTTTCGCAAGGCCAGTACATAAACTGAGGGGCGTCACGAAGGCCAAGGTAAAGACCTTCAGCTTCGAACTATTCGGTTCGTCGTGTCGTGCCGCTAGAAAATTTGTAAACGTGGGCACTGTTTTACTCACCCGAAATTCGTGGATACCGGCGTGACAAAAGGTATCCTCAGATGGCCGAACATATGTGCATTCCATGGGCGTATGATGTGGAGCTATTTTCGTTGTTTCTGCCGCGAGCTGCACGCGTCCCATGGCAGCGGCGTGTTCTGAGCTGTACGAGACCGCCTGTGTTTTCATTGTAGGGGTCTGTGCCTTCCGCCGCACGGAAGCCCTCAGAGACGAAGACGAAACACTGAACAACACATCTTTATCATTTCAAAACTCTGCCGCGACTGACTGTCAGCGGCCCCTAAGCCAGAGCCGCGAGCGTGCCTGTGTCCATCGTTCTCGTCATCCACCGGCGCGCTCACTGCTACGATACCCATAGCATATAAAAGTTACTCACGCAGATGCCCACAAGCGTGCGCAGGGTGCCTTTGCATGTGGAAGGGGGGGGAACGAAGGCTCGTCGCTGCGCCCACCCTCCTTATTAAGTCAATGCACGGGGCAGACTCCCCCCCCCCCCTCCCCCGTCTGCACGCCTATGCGGATGCTCGAGTTACAAGGACATTGTAACGCACCTACAATAAGTGCATTTATTGCGCGCGTACTGTCGCGAGCCAAACGCGGTGCAGCAGCGCCTTCAGAGTAGCTGAACGATAATCTACATCCACAATTAGCACTTATTCGCAACTCGCACTTTCGCGGGGCACACATTGTTTATCTAACTGAAATTCAGTATTTCGTCGCTTTCACACTCGGAGACTACCTACAATCTTACTAATAAACCTTCATTGTTAAACATCACACAAATGCATTAAAGCGAATGAGTAAGGCATGCCCCAATGTCAAGTACAACCACCACAAATTAGCGGTGACAGGTCTCGCGTTAAATAAAAAAGTTAATGCACATGCACTTCGCCCTTGTGAAAGTCCATGTGTACGTGGCACTCCTCTTGCGCACATGATGTAGCTAGAATAAAGAAAAATGTAGTGTAGCGATGCCTTGGAACCTTGAAATGGGTTGCACTCTCGAGAGCCTTCTAGTGGGTCATCTGCGAAAAGGACGCCGCTCGCGCTGAGAGTTCGTGCCTGGCCGTGGCTGTCGCCATTACGCAGTATCTCCGAGTACCGGTAAATAAACGCCTTAACAGTAGTATTGCCGTCTTCTTCAACGAAACAGCTGTGATAAAAATGATAAGAAAAACAGTGTTCGCAATATTTTATTGGAATAAAAACAGTAGCAGTTCTCATGTCAGTGTAAGCATATGTATATTTCCATCTTCTTGCACAGAACCTACACCCAATACAAAACACTAAGAACGTATACAGTACAGCCCAAGCTCTATATATAATTCACAACAGTAAAGCAACATGACAGTAGTGTGGCAAATCTCATCATAATGCACACTGACATGTGCACTTGACAGTGCTAGTATGTAAGCACAATACAGATAAATGGTATCTACAAGGAACTTGCTGTCAGCCTACACGTGAAAGCAACTAAGTTAGTACAATAAGGCTAGCATTACTTTTAAGAAATATGCAACCATGCAGGGAGGCATGTTGTAGATTTTAATTGAATTAGTTCGCCCTATGGCATCAAAACATGTCACACATCATCATACAGTTCTGTTTTCTGCAGAAAAGTCCAAAATAGACCTGTGGTGTTGATTGTAGATCCACTTACCACAATTTGTAAGAGCGTTCAGCCATGCCAGCAAAATGAACATTGCATTCATATATGGTTGCACATAGTTACTCACAAATATCTGACAACGAACGCAATTTTCTAGAGATATACTTGGGAATTTGATGCCATTATCACACAACTGCAATATACCAATACTTATATTATACATAATTGCTACAGCTATGTTTACAATATTCCCATGCCAGCCACTGTCATCTGCAACCTGAAAAGTTCTTCATCTTTAATTCCTCACTTCATGGCTTGCGCATATTTACCACATTGAAAGTTAATACCACTACCATAACTGCAAGGTCAACTTGAAATTAGGCAATCACATGCCTAAAATTAAAACTTTCCTACAGATAGTGGCTGGTGGCTTGGCATATTGGATCATAGGACTTGCTATGCCATGAGGTTGAATAGAATTTGACCACAAATCTATAGAGCCTGTAAAGCAGTCACGAATTGAGTTCATAGTAAAAGTGTGAAAACAAAACAGCAACACACACAGAAATAGAAATGAAGGGTACAGGACAACGCAGTACTAGCAACTGAAATTTAACACGTGTATGGCATTTTTAGTCCTGCTCATACTCATTCTGTGATTGCATGGTTCTTCATTTTTGTTATTTTTTTGCACTAAGTTTGTATATCTTTCTGTGGTTTGCATTACACTTCAGGTCCTAGTTAGTGTAGAGTGAGGCACAGGGGAGTGTTCCCACAATACAGTGTCTTGTACACAAACAAGTGGGCGAGCAACTCTTGCAGCTTTGCCAGAAATGTCTTCCTGAAAATAATAGAAAAGAAGTTCATTAAACTTTCCATATCCAGAAATATGAATGTCTTGTAAAAGACTCACACTTGACATTACTATTGCAGACCTTTAAACAGAACACGCAACAAATGCATTAGTGAGATGCTGCTAAGTAGTTTCTTGTGAACTTTTCACTTAAAGTAGACAGAGCAAGAAGTACACCACTGTAATGAAATGCGAAACAGCACCGGAAGTGTACTTTTCTCCTGTGTACCATTATTCGGGTAGTTTTAGATGTCAGTGAAGTTAGCATTGTAGTGTAAAGGGGTGCAAATTTTAGTATGATTAACGCATTTCAATGGAGGCGTATCTGCTTGAGGCCCACGTACTTAGCTTTAGGTGCATGTTAAAGAGCCACAGGCAGTCTAACTTTCCGAAGCCCTCCACTATAGCGTCTCTCATAATCGTATGGTGGTTTTGGGACGTTACGCACCAGCAGTTATTATCACTTACAACACATCGAACACTAGCTTCTTCATCAACCACAGGTGTTCTGTTTAGGACTGAAGATTGGGCGACTTGGTATTGATTCATGACAAAAGTAAATAGCGCACTTGTAATGACGACAATAGAAGATGTGGACAGAGTACCAGCCTGTTTAATTGTGTCAACAGTCAGAATACTGTGTGCTGATAATAAACACTATGGAAACAAAAAGTAAAACAAAATAACTAGAGGGAAGGAACAAGGTGATTCCACAACGCGGTTCAACAGATCCAACTGACCTATATCAATGTGATTAAATTAGCCTTGCACAAGTGACACATCTCCTAAATTTTATAAATATGTACATGTAACCTTGGCAAGTTCTAGTGCTCATATGTGACAAATGTAGTGACAATACCATAAAATGTATGTGCTTCACCAAACACACTGTCACTAAGCACATGTCTTACACATCATATAGCCATCATAATGTGTCATTAACATGACTTATTCTTTCTAGCTAAATGTATACAAGCTCATGATGTCAATGCGCCTTGATATGCAATTTAACTTTTTGTGTAGCAGATGGACAAAGTGCCCAATGCAAAATTGTCGTCAAAAAGTATGCTTACTTGCTCATAATCTGCGCATGAGAACAGAATAAATAGAAAACAAATCTGGCCTTAATGCACATTTTACCACATGACAGCGTGACAACAGCTGTCTTCTTTGTTGTTGCTTAAGTGTATACTCCCTAGAAGCACTGCTTCATTGATGCTGTATCGCAAGCAAGGAAATTATGTCGTACAAACCTTCCGTTTTAAGGCGCACTCGCTTGAATTGGCTGGCCATGCCAAGCGGTCTGCCAATTCGAAACACGTATCACACATCGATGTTATGGGAGCTTAATGGCCTTTCTTTTTTCGCTTTTCATTGCACTTTTAACCCGACGCAATGTGCAGAACAGCACCTACTGCTCCCCAAGCGACAAGGACGCGCAAACAGAGGAAACATAAGTATTATGTACCATTTGTGTTCCTGAATGTGCCGCGAACGCGGCGCGTTCATCAGCTGCTGCTCGCTTGAGTCACCGGGCCATTGCCACACCATTACACACGCAGTGCGACATGTTGCACTGTCGTCAAACCACGAATTTCACGTCCAGCGACGAGAACACAGTAAGGCTGCCGGCATGAAATGCGCACACATGATCGACGCATAGCAGGGTAGTTGAAAGGCTTCCTTCACCAAACCGACGTTATCCCATGACGGCTTCGCTTCGCTATCACTCACGCACGCCGCTGGGACCAGCCTGCGGTAGTATCCGCTGTCATTTCGGAACTTATCGCGTTTCTCGCGACTCTCTTCTCGCATTTCTTTCTTTTTGCTTTCTTTTTTCCCCCTCCGCGCGCGTGCGTGCGATGGTTCCTCTTATCGCCGCCGTTCGAAGATCGAAGGGCTTTTTTCTCGCTTCGTCCCTTTCAGAGCAGCCGCTTGAGGAGAGTCGCGTTTTTTCTTTCGTTTCTTTTGTTTCTCTTTTTTTTTGCGCCGGGTTTTTTTCAACACCGGATCGTACTTCGTGCGTTGAGGCACGCCGCCTCTGCCCAATTCGTCATCCAAAAGGGTATACTGAGTGTGCATGCGGTGCCGATAGGCCACATCGAGGGTGTACACGCTCCTACTTTTAAATGCGAATGCATTTCATAGTCGGGCTATGTCAGGCATCCGGCGTTGTCCGCGGAGGAGGAGGCGGATAGGTGAGGAGGTGAGCGCCGGCAGGTGTTAGGTGTCAAGAATCTTATGGGCGAAGCTTAATCCGGTGGTGGTGGTGTGCGGCGTGACCACCCTTACTGCGCATGCGCAACCCCTTTAAAAATATGAAAAAAAAACTTCCTCTCTCCTAGGCATCTCTCCCGCGGCAACCACACCCTCACTGCGCATGCGCCCCCCCTCCTCTCTCCCCCTGATACGCTCCCCCCTCTCTCCTCTAGGCATCCCTGCCCGCGGCGTCCACACTCCCACTGCGCATGCGCGCCCCCCTCTCTCTCCTCTCCTACGCTCCATCCCCCCCTCTCTCGCCTCGCGACGCCAACACAGGCTGCGTCTGCTAGCGAGTTTCTTGGTTGAAAAAACCGACTGCTCGCGCTGCACAACCGTTAATTAGCCACCCCGTATATATGGCAATGAATCTTGACCTCCAAGGTGGTGCCGGTGGGAGATTTCTCCTGTGCGTTGTTGAACAATAAAAATTCGCAGCGTGCGCGTTAACTAAAAGCGGACTGCGAGTCTCTGTGTCCAGTCGGAGTCTTCTGTCTCTCATTGCACATTAGCAGTGATTGGCATGTTCCAGTAGGAAACACCGCTCCATCGCTGCGTGCTTTACGCATCCCCAGTTTTCTCTCCTGCGCAACGCTGCGATGAGTGCCAGCGTCAACGCCGCCGCCAGTGTAAGCGTTAGCGCCCGCTGCTTCACATCTACACATGGTGCCCTTTAGCGGAAGATGGTGTAATTTTTTTATCTCTCCGCTCTCACTCCCTCTCCCATAGCAACAGCTGCGGCCGCGCGCGCTTATCCTCGCCCCCTAGCAACCGGAGCAGGTGGTGCGGGCGGAGTAGCGGAGAGGGAGTGGAGAGGAGGAGCGTGCTCTGGTGTGTGAGGGCGCTCGCATCGCGGAAGCTCGGCGGAGCTCCCGCGTGTGTGGAGAGCGTAGCAGAGGGTAGGTGCTGTGTTTCGCCGCTCCTTCTCTCGCCGTTCGCTCTCTCTCCTCCCTGCGCCCCACACTCCCGCCCGCTCGCTCGCACGTATATATAAATGGTGTGAAGCGCGCGCGAAATGCATTCGCATTTCCTCACGATTCCCTTCGGGGAGGTGGGGGGCATTTTTTAGTTTAACTTCGATTTGATGGTAAAACAACATACGCGAAGTCATTCTGTGGTCGAAATGCTTCGTGAACCCGAGCCCAGTGGTAGTGTGCATTCCGTACAACAATGTGCATCAGTCGATGAGACGAAGAAATCGTTGATTAGCACGTTCATGAATTTATCAAGCACTTTGAGAAACACTTCTTTCGCCTGCGCAGTTGCATACATGCCCGCCAGCACTGAAGGCACTATAGCTTCGGATAAAAGAAAGGGAGGATATGCCCGAGAATGTAAAATAAGAGTTTTCTGTCCTTGAACTCCATTTGACAAAATGGCGTCAGATCGTCAATTTACCTCCTTTCTTCCACCTTTTATTCCCATAATTTCTCAAGGAAGTAAAATTGAGGACGCAGAACTTTATTACATCTATCTTAATACTCCCTAAGGGAGTACGGTCCGAAATGAAGGTAGTATTAAGCCTTTAAAACGAAAATTTGGCTAGTTTGCGTTTACAGTGTACCGGTAAAATAGGTACGTACCATCCCACTCAGTATGAGCTACACCGTGCGAGCGCGTGGCCAAGGACAATGTAATATTGCAGTATCGGCGTCAAATGAAACCCGAACAGTGGCAAGCAGTAATCTCAGGAGGCTTTTCAAATTAAGAAGAGAGGCACGGGTTGCATCAGTGATACGTCTGTTTCCCTTTACCAAAATGAGCTGCAGCTTCTTGATGCGCGAGTGTGACCAGTGTTTTACCGATTTTGATTCACCCATGCGCAGAGAGTTGTAATCTGGTGGTTTGTTCTTTCGAATAAACAGTTGAAGTTTAGCGCCCGACCTTTCTGCTCCCTCCTACTTCTGTTCTCGAATCTGTGTTTTTCCAAGTTTGCGCTATTATGTTCCCGATTGAATTACATATGTACTTCTGTGAGGCAGGCGTCATGTCAGCTTAAAGTCAATTGTATACTTAAGCGCCATCCACTGTAGTTGGTCCGCGAAGCACTATCCACGGCTACCATCCTCGAAGCACAAGAGCTACGTATCAGCTTGCCGCTTCTGGTGTTGGTAATACCGACGTTTCTGTTGGCAAAGTTACGCAGCTGTAAACAACTGGTTACACGAAACATATGCGACTGTTCAACATATGCCTGTGCGTACATTTGTACATATCGTTAGCGTCATTTCGTAACGTTTCACTCAAATAAAACATTAAAACCCAGTCACCTTGCCTGCGCATGCTTCCCATAACATCATTCCTATGGTACTTGGGATCTGCCGAATTTTTTTTCGTACAGTTTTGTGAAATGTCCTCTGTCATCTCTATCCGGAGGTAGCCATTGTGTCTGGCGTTTGTTGCTTTCTTCATTATTTGTTTGTTCAGGACGTTTGTAGTGCTTTTTGGAGTGACGATGTGCAATCCTCCTTTTCATTAAGTTCAATGAGGCTGCAGTAAACCAGCATAAGCGAGAACAAGGGACCAGACGATAAGGAACAATATGTACACAGGGCACTGTCGTTTCTTTTCGTCTGGTCACTTGTTTTGACTGGCGCTGTTTTACTGTAAGTATGAATCAACTAGCCTGAAAAAATTGTCGAAAGTTGCACTAAGCCGCGCAAGGCTTCAAACAGCAATACTGGACGATCCTAAAGACTAATTTGCTTGTTTCTAGCCTTTAGTTAGGTTGTTTCTACGCCTCAGCTAGGTTTGCTAGAGTGTTTCTACGTTTATTTTCAGCGCAGAGACGTTCCAGCTAAACAACAGACAGCCAAAGAGACGACACGGGCACGTCGTCGTTGGCGTAGGGCTTCCATTGCTTCGGGGTCATCTCGCATCCGCCGTTGCCTTTCCCGTTTCCTAGTACTCACTTACTGTACTGACTCGGAGTATTCGACAGGCCTCCATGGCTTCGCAGCCCTTTGTTGGGCTAACTGTTGCCTCGTTCATTTTTAGTGGACCAGCGGGGAGGAGAGCGATTTACCTAATTTATTGGCACATTTGTTGGGTTAACTATTCCATTCCTCGTTTTTAACGGACCAGTAGTGAGTAATGAGATTTCCAGAATATTTGTGACACATACCCCTTTGATGATGATAATAGTTTTTGGTTCGTCGGACACGGAACAATTTGCTAAACAGCTTCGCTGTAAAATACATCTTGGTAATTGGAGTGACCTTTTAGAGAGCCAAGGGGCTCTTCCTGAGGTGGTGCCTTCAGCCCAGAAAATGTTTTGGAAGAGTGACGCGTCTGGGTAATCCAATATTTTTGCCCTAGTTCTTTTGAGTATTCGGACAAAAAATGCTGTTAATATTGCCTGCTGTTGTTCCAATAGCGTATGCTGGAGGTTCAGACAGTATTTCACCTGCTGTAATCAGTTCACAGGAATTTGTATTGACAGCCCAATTGTAAAAGTGTAAATTTTACATCATGTCTTCGTGACATGCTAATGGACACTTTTGCAGAAAACATTTCAATTCTAGAAAAAAAGCGAGCAAAAATGGCACAAGCGGCTGCATCAGGAGGCTCAGAAGAACTCAGCGAGGCAGCGGTAACTTGCACTTTTATTGCTTCTAATATGAGGAATATACAAGCCATGCAATAGCGAAGAGTTCAAAAACAAAGTGCACGTAGTGTTCTGCATTATCCTGTTGTCAATGTTCTCATTTAAGTTTATTTAATGTTTAATTTCAATAATAACTTGACTAAATATGAATCCGCAGTGTGGACAGTCACCTGTCCGTTCTTGTAATGGACAGTGTGAGGCGCAGTATAGGAAACAAAAACGATTTTCTGTATGTGCTGTAAAGTACTGAAGAAAATTTTACTGTGAGGTGCTACGTTAAGTCACAAGGCCGGAAAACGGAGATGACCGACAAAGGTTTTCCCACGTTCTTGAACTAACATAGCCCGATGTTCTTTAATTTGATGGAATCTCCCCAGTGGTAGCTGACTTTAATCATTATAAATAGTCGGTATGCTCGGTTTTTAAACGAGGCACCGACAACCCACGAAGTACAGAATGCGAAAAAATGATAAATTGTGATCCACAATGTTCCTGAGGATTTCGAATGAAATTCTGAAATTGGGATGTCAAAAAAGCTTTTCACTAGGCAATTACGAACCTTTCACTATGTAATGACGAAAAAAACCAGAGTTCAAGATGACTGCCTCAACCGGCATGCTTAGGTTTCTTTAGAATCCCTTTTATTTTGTGCGAGAAATTGTGCGTAATAAAGGCTAACAAGTGCTTCAAATCCAATCCAGAATTTATAAATATGTGCGTTTCATTGTGATAAAGGCTGCTGCAGGTAGGGCACTCGAACTATCACATGTCATTCATTCACAAATGGGCCCCAATTTTACCCATGAACAGCAGTTTTAGAAAGCATTGACATATTTTGTTCCCCTAGAATGTATCATTGAGGGGCAAGCACTTGTACTACTAATGCTTACAGGAATCAGTGTGAAATTGCACAGAAAAAAGAAACAAGTTGAAAGAAAGAAATTAGCTGCTGCAAAACAAAAAATGACCGGTTTTGAAATGGAGCTTGAACAAACACACAACTGCCTTGGTAAGTTTCCGTCACGTGCAGTCCTTCATTGCGATCTTTTGAATATTTTCAGACTATATTTGGAAAAGAATACTGTTTTGGTGTGCTCTTTGAAGTTTCCGCAGCCCAACGAATTTGTAAGAGGTATTTCTGTTCTATAATCCTGCACTCATAGGTGCCTCTGACTGAGGTTTTATGTGAAGCATAGCCTTGAACGTATTTTGAAAGTTAGCATGAGTACTCATTCGAGTTGCGAGCCCGTTGCCACTGGTTCAGGTTTCTGCTCGGTCCCCTTCTCTAGGTTCTTGCTGACGTCGAATAGAAACTGCCTAAACACATTTTTAGCGTTGGTATTTCACTGCTTTCTTGGGGGTTGTGGCTACTTATGCCGGTAGTGTAGTGGAGAGTTTGGGGGGAGAACTCATTTGAAGGACCCCTGACAGCGAAACTTATGTTTGGAATTTTTTTACTGTAATGTGTAGCTTTGTGTCTCGTTATTCCGAAAATGAATCTTGAATGATGCAACGTATCTTATAATAAATTATAGTGCCGTCATTTGTTCTTGACTTTGAAAGACCCTGCTAAAATCATAAGAAACTAGTGCGACACTGCGGGGAAGTCCCTAAGATCACGCGCGCTTGAGCTTTCATGAAGTTGAAGAGCAGTTTTCAAATCGGGGCCCCTCACGCGCTGAAGAATGAAACAATGTGGGCGCTTCGGTAGGACATAAGCCTGTTAAGCATTCAAGAGAATGTCAAGAGCATGTTGCCTCAGGTAAAAAAAGCCTCCCTGGTGTGAGCAACCACAACCACCTTCACGGAAGCCTGCCAACAGAACGGGAGGAGCGAGGAAGAATACCCTTGTCGGGAGCCAGTCGTGATATTGTGCGCGCCCCGCAAATCTTCTGTGACGCCGGCAATACATGCTTTACGATTCAAACGTCACAAAAAGCCCCTATTTATGTCATGGCGATGTCGCGAAGTGCTGCCAACTCGGATGAGCACTCACGCTTTATTCAGAAGCAAATTTAAATATGTGTTAGGCAAGGCTTGCTTATAATAAACAGTCGGAAGGGTGCGCGGATACAGGAAAATCAAACGACACAAACATCTTGAGGTTTCAATATTGGGTTCAGGGGCCCTTTTACCGTAGTATGTTGGCCGAGTTTCATGTTCTTACATGGAAGGCGAATACCTGTGGAAAGCACTTGCTAGTTCTTCACATTAGAAGCAGCTGCAATCTTAGCAACAGAGACTAGCACAAAGCATAATACATAAGGGTACTTGGGTGGACAAGTCGATTCATGAAGATTGTGGCAGAGCAGTGCAGAACACGGGACAAAGAGCACACTGTGTCGCGGTTCCGCTGTACTTTCGACCTCCCCGTCACTGTTACACGGGTGCCGCAGTGGTATCCACTCATGAGGTGTTTCTTACCAACAGATACAGCACTAATCCAGTCATTGCTCGGCTTTCTAAGGCTGAATTGTGTATTAACTTACACCAACCTTATTGGAAATCAAGTAGCACAGTGTAAAGGTGGGAGTTCCCTCTAGTTAGCTCTGCACATTTGAACAATAACAGGGCTACTTCTCAAACTAGGATTTACAGCCAAAGAACACACACTTTTATGCATACGAAAAATAATTGCACAATGAACAATGGAAGTGTGTCTTTTGATTAAATGTGATAACGTTGGTATTACTATTGTCACTGCGTATGCTACGCCATAAATAATTGTTTTTTGCGTGAAACTGATAGATGACATATGAACACAGTTTGCCTTCATACCCCATTAAAGTGGCGTTAAGTCATAAATTCCATCATGGAATTGGTGAGAAAACGTCCTGCGGAAAGCTGGCGCTGCATTTTACAGCTGAGCCAGATTTTGCAGTCGCGCAGGGCGAAAATACTAGCTGTATGTGGCAACTTTATCAAGTGTGCTGTGTTTCTACTGAGGCCCGTCCTCGGACTTTACTGTGGGTAGGCACCTCCTGTATGTTGCCATACAGCAAATTGCTGCCGTTAGCTGATAGCTGAGAAAAAGTAAGAGCACGATTTGGATCAGCTGCGCTTCTTGCCACAAGGTGCCGCCACGTGGCGGCGTAGCGCTCTTTAGTCTGCTAACATAACACAGTGGGCCGCACTCATAGACAGGAGTTTCAACGGCTTAGAGCGATCACGTTGCATCACACGTACTCAGGCTGATGACACGCAGTGATGTTAGTTATTTCCCCCCGTGCTATCCCTTCCTGCATAGCTTCCAGTGCACGCATCGGGAGAAAAGAGGAAGAGCTTAAACAGCGTGAAAAGTCCCTCCAACTGCACTCGTTCATCACTGATTTGAAGAATGTTTGTCGCAGTCAATTCATAAGGCAATGAACCCCGATACTGAGGTCATTAGATGATTACTTGGAAAAGATGTTCATGATCCCTTTAATGTCCGCTGTTCATATTTCGAAATCAACATTGTTCGAAGAAGAATGTAAGAGGTAATGGCTGTTAAACCTTTGCTACCCTGCACATTGTTTTGTTTTCGCAGATAGTCATTGAGACATCTTTCATTCTGCCTTACGCAACAGCTATTCCACTACATGGGAACCATGCATTTACCGTTCCATCGAAGAAAGCAGGAATAACTTCTCCACTGAGGGATTTTAAAACACAGCAGGTACTAGCCCTTGTGGCTTCATAGACCTTGGTTTGTGCTATATGGAAACACCGTACATATGTGAACCATAATGTAAACTACACTACATACGTGAAAAGCAACATTAAGTTGTTTGTTAAAACTAAATGCTTCAATGGGCTCTTGTAACGCCTTGCTCTTGAGGGGCTTTATTAGTGCAGCAAGCATTATCTGGTGTCTGCATATTATTTCTGTCTAGCCAATTCGCCTTCCTCCCTTAAACAGTTTTTAATCGGACAGATGTTCGCTACATGTTTACTGTTTTTAAACATTGTGTTTTCATGCTGTCTGTCGGTCATGAAATGCCACAAAACTGATTTCGCATTTACATCTGTACTTTGCTTTTTTGAAAGGTCATATGTGCCAGATGCGAGTCTGGAACACATAAATTTTGTTGCCAAACACGTGTCATTGCTATAAGTAAACAGAAGCAACTTTCAAATGTCTTTTTTCTAATGCATTGATCCAATCGTACCGCCAGCTTCCATGCACATGTTTTTCTCGATGAAACAGCAGGCTACCTAAAAAGATGAGCAGCTTCTGTAGAAACTGCTCATGTTTATAGCAGAAGCAACGAACAGGAACAAGAAAAACAATTGCAGAAAAATTATAATAACGAGGAGAAAGTAAAGTTAGTAAATAAAGCAAGGTCATTGTAACCTCCTACATGCATCACATGTCATGACAGTTAAATAAAGAAAGGGCAGCGTGCAACAAGGTAATTTGCATGCTGCATAAACTGTGTATTTGCATGCTGCATGTGTGTGTATTTCTGTGCTCGCTAACGTTGTACAGGTGTCCCAGATTGTCCTTGCCATTGTTTTATATTCCTCGCACTTGTTCCATACGACTTCTTCATCTTTACCAGCAGTCCTCTGCTGTTGCTTCTGCATGTGTACAGTGTTCCATCGGTGTACAATTTGAGGTATGACCACCGTAGCATCGTCACATGTGGTATCCTGTTAACCACAACAAACCATGTTTATTTTCTTCTGCCTCAATATAAAGATCACCTAATGATGTTAATCAACCTACAGGAAGAAAGCTTGTAGATTCACGCAATGACATTTGCTGATGGATTTGCTCCATGGAGCTACAGTTGCTGTGGAAACGAGCAATTCATGGAGTACCGACCTACCACTCAATCCTTTTCAGCCGTACCTGGCTTTAAACAGTGTGGATTCTTGTTTGATTCATATGTCTTCAAATGTTTTATTTCAAGTAAACTGATTCGGATTCGGATATATTGCAACGCAACATAATAGATTCATTATTTGAACAATATTATTTATATTGTCAAACATACAATAAACTTTTGATTTCTCATTTAGAAACTGCTAAATTGACAGGAAGTGAGGTTGTGAATTGTATTACATGTTTACTGCAATGCGCATAAGTCTTTGCTTTTTGTACAACTCACTCCATGCACAATTTTTACTTCCCTTAGTATATATATGTCACATATGCAGTATTGTAAGATGCGAAATATTTTGATGCTTTATTTACACAATTTGTTAGTTGGCTAGTTACAAATTACCCACATGGTTTCTCCTGCGGGCCCTGGACAACATTATTATTCATTTGTTTTCTTTTTTTTATGTTTTATGAAAGATGATGAAAAGATTACAGAAGATGCTGAACAAGGCTCCTGTAGACGAAAGTGTCAGGGTTATTGCAAAAAAAGTGAGTGTAACAAGACTCATGCTTCATTGATGTTTTTTAGTGGCATGATTGATAGAAATTGCCCATGATCATTGTTATGATTTCTTTTTTGGCATTGCTTAGCTAAAAATCCTCCTGCTAATATTTTTACAGTTGTCTATATTGACACACGTTTTTTAACAGGAACAATTTTTCAGATACAATAAGTGGTTTATTAAAGATACACTTCTGCCAGTTGCTGTGCATGTTGGGGTATTGCGAGTACTGTGTTCGCAAGCTGATCCTGCCGCACGTCTGATAGCAAAAATGCTAAAAAAACACGAAAGTTTTAAATACGCAACAAGTTCAAAAACTAAACTGACACCAAACCGAGCATTACTTATTCACGTGGCTGATTTGATTTCACTTGACAAAAAGGCATGTACGGCCTTGTTAGCCGCTCCGGAGAACTCTGACCTCAATAGAGTGGATAGTGCCACGATTGTGCTTAAGGCAAAGCACTGGTAGGCACTGCTGACTTCAGGCTGTTGTGTGTTGTAGGTCCACATCATTGGAGCTTCCCATAAGTGATGGCGGCATCGTTGTGGAACTCAACAGCCAATAATGCTGTCCTTATTTGGCCCACTGCCTCGAGGAATATCTGTTGAGGATCTTTGTAACTCGGCAATAATAATAATTGTTAGGGTATCACGCCCCATAACCACGATCATGAGAGACGCTGTAGTGAAGAGCTCCGGAGACTTTGACCATCTGGTGTTCCTTAATGCGCCCCACAACGCAAAGCAGACGGGCCTCCAGCGTTTCGCCTCCATCGAAGTGCCACCGCTCCAGCCGGCCTCGAACCTGTGATGTTGCAACTTCCGAAGAGGAAGTTGCTACATTCACGCGCGGCTCAAGGCTCGAGACTAGTTCAGCTTTGCCCGTTTGACCAGCAGGTCAAGCATGAGTTTTCTACCACATTAAAGCCTTTAATTTCTTTACCGAAGGCGTTTGTTTCTTCACTGTGACCTTTCGGTCAGCGCTTGCAACTTGTGTGGGCACATAGGGCTCAAGCATAGAAAAAGTGGTGTCCCTAACACTGGTATTGTCATCCTATTGTAGGTACTTTAAGCTATTTGAAGAAAATGTTTAGCGCACTCGCAATTAGATGGGATGTACTACATTCAGTGTTTGTGAAATTTCTTCATAAGAGCACCGGTGACGGTCCAAGGTAGCAACCGGTGGATTCATTTACTCCAGCACCTAAAACTGCCGCTGGGCTTTCGCATGATTGATATGCAAGTCGTGCCTCATATTGCAATAGAACAAACCGAAAAAAACGAGAGTTTGTAAGTATGATGCTTATTAAATGCGAAGCATTTCTTTGCGTACTGCAAGAACTTTGAGCGTTTCTATCTACGTATCTATCTATCTATCTATCTATCAGCCGCTTACGTCTGGGCACTCTCGTGACCACCTCTTTAACCTGAGGTCGACCAAAATTAGTATGGTAGGGTAAGAGGGCTTGACGAATATGTCTGGCTGGTTGTGACTTGAATAACGTGAAAATCCTGTCGTGTATGTCGCCAAACACATTTCTCCAGACACCTGTGGCTCATACCCGTAAAGCACGGGCCACAGTATGCGGGTATGTGCCACAGGTGTTTGACAGTTTATATATACCTAGGAACGGTGAGGCCAGACATCGCTAGTTTAAGTGCGAGAGGCTTAAGAACAATTGACATCGGCGGCGTTGACCCGACGAATGTAAAGAAAGGAATCAGAGTACCAGCAGGAATCGAACCCAAGCATTCTGCGTGGCAATCAAGTATTCTACCACAGAGCCATGTCAGGTTTCGGAACAGCTTTGGAAAAGGACCCTATGCAGGCGTAATGTTGGTGAAACGTCAGTTGTGGTTGCACTGCTGGCTACTGGATTTTAAAAACATTACATATGTACTGCTATGATGAAGGAGTCATGTCGGGTTAACGTCAATGTATAAGTAAGTGGCATCAACTGCAGCTGGTTCACGTAGCACTATCCAGGCCTACGGTCCCCGCAAGAGCAAGCACTACATATAAACTTATACCACTTCTGGTATTGGTTATGCCCATGTGGTTGTTGGTATCGTTACGCAACTGTAGACAACTGGTTATATAAAGCATATGCGACTGTTCAATATTTGTCTGTGCAGATCTTTGCCACCATTTCGTGACGTTTCGCTCAATAAAAAAAACATGGCTGATCCCTCTGTCATAGGAATCGGTATAACACGAAAGTCAAAGGTGTGTTCACAGAACTAGTGCTTATTGCGTAGTGATTATGACAGTTTGTACAATGTCTATTGCTGTTTTACAGCTACAGCACCGTTTGACGTGGATGCACCCCCGTCGGCGCTTAGGGGTACATCTCCATCGCGATGACTAACGCGCATGATCATGATTTAACCGCTGTGGTAGTGGAACTTTTCAACCTATACCTGGACACAGCCTATCACGAATCGCGCTCAAAGAAGTCATCAACAAGCACGTAATAAACACTGGTACTGTGGACTTCTACAAAGCCTCGTCATTTAAGGGAAGAAACGCACGGCGTGCGCTCACGACTGATGTAGTAACCTACGCCTATGCTCCTGCATACACTACCACACTGCGCTTCAGCAACACGGGAGGCAGTGCTTGAGTCGCGAACGCGCGCAGGCGTTCCGCATCCCGCTGGCCTCCGTCTCGCTCCACCAAGGCACCACGTTCGTCAGTCGACTTCTTTGCCTTTCTGCACCGCTTACCGCACCAGTTTTATAAATCGGCGCTATTGCACTCGAAGTATTCGGCGGTGAAACACCTTTGGTGCATGTGGAAGCTGCACTGCTCCGACAACGAGCTGTCACATGCTAACACGAAGTGAAAGGCAAGGAGCATAACTAGTGTGCTCCTTGCCCGATGTTAGCGCGGCCAGTGTTTGTTGCTGCTATCGAGACACTTTAACCATGACCTGTGGATTGCGCGCCGGCGCGCAATCTCGGACGCCATGCTTTAACTGCGTTGTCGACGAATCATTCTCTATCGGTACTAGTAAGTATCATGCTGGATAACTTCTCGTCATCGTTCACAGACAGCGGCACCGCCCGGCCACGGGAACAGAGATAACCGAGCGAGAGAGATTGTGAGAGAGATATATAAGGCGCGTTTGTAAGATGTCCTTCGTCTGCCTCTTTAGCTCAGTCGGTAGAGCGTCTGGTGCCTACCGTCGTGCGCTGAGAAGTCGGAGGTTCGATTCCGGGTGGGGGAACAAGTTTTTTCTTTATCATTTGGTAGCGTCTATTTTATCAACATTATATCCTGGCGGAAATACGTCAGTAAATTCTTGGTGGGCCCTGGCATAAGCATAAAACTTTCGTGTTTAATAAATTACGCCACAGTCACCTTCCCTCCGCATGCTTCGATTGACGTCGATTACATGGTACGTGGGATCTGCCGATTTTTTCGCATCTTGGAGTTTTGTTTGTGTTAGCAATTGAAAATTAAAAACTGGAAGCAGGCATCGTTATCTCTGGTAATCATTCTTCTTACTTTCTTACCGCATGCTGTATAGTGTTAAATATACTAGACTTGGATTGCCGCTTTGCAAGTAAGATTTCTCAATTCACAACAATGTAGTTTGCTAGCTGAAACGTGCACATGCCAGTGCTGACATGTTTGATTGCCAAATGATGTGGGTGTTCATTCCGAAGGGGTCATTGCTGGTCGCCGCACAGGATAAGAGGTCGACAGAGCATCTCGATAATCAATGAGTCGGCTTTTGAGTCACTGTATGTGTTTGTCTTCATTTTACAGGTTGACAGTGGCAATGGTCTCCTCGTTGATGAATCTGCACTACAGCGGATCCGCAACACAGCAAGCATTCTGGCTGTCGCTTCGCAAGAGGCGACGCTAGGGCTCTGTTCACCCCACCAGAGCTCAAAAAATAAGTCACTGTTTGGACGAAAATGCAACTCCCACAAGGAAAGTGTTGCCAAAGAGGCATTGGAATCCCGCTGTCATTGCAGTCATTGGTAAATACGTTCAATTATTATGTTCTTTAAATGATAATTCAGCCCAAATCCAAAGTGTACTCATCCTTTCACCAGCTTTACGCCCTGTATAGCCTGCAGATAAAGAACAAAGAACCTGACGAACAGAATGAAAATGATACACGAAGACCGCAGGTTGGGGGGGGGGGTTGACGTCGGGCCTGGGGCCACATGCAGTGCGTGGGCCGCAGATTGCCGACCCCTGCCCTAGACAGGTCGGAAATTGCGGGATTGAGCTTCCATATGCTACGCTGGTTGCACCTTTAATGACCCTACGCTCTTTGAAGATCCCGTTTCCTTGCTCCTGTATACACCGTATGTCGAGTGCTTGACGACCTGCATGCTCGGAAGGACGAGAGTGCGAGTCTCAACGCGATGGAATTCGTGTGCTTGGGTCAATTTAGTCATAAAGCTGTTCGTTTTTCATGAAGTTTGCTGGAAGCGCTACGTATTGTTGACAGGTTTTTTGTTTTTATTGGTCCTTCTTTTAAGGAGAAAGCCGAAATTGGCAATTATCCCCCTTCACAACGCTCTAACTTTCCAATGTCTTAAGCCTTTCACTCAGAAAATTCATAGACCCCCATATATCCCCGTGTGTTTCCTCAGGGGAACTTTATATGTTCGGCTTTTTAAGCCCCACCCTAGACTACAGCTTTAACTACATTAAAACTGCTCTCAGGCTCTAGCGTCATAAATCCCGAATAGAGCTCATACATCTCAATGCAAAAAACAGCATTAGGGGCATAATTAGGCTGCAATATCATTTGCGGAAAAAGTCGACGAATGCTTACTCTTCAACAAACGCTGCTGAGAAATGAACATCCATGTTTCTAAATCTGGCCTTTTTGCCTAAGTCACCCATGCATGAGCTGACGAAGGCACCAACGCCTGAGGACTCACTGCTACGAAACAAAGGTGCCTTCTGTATTTTAAGGTAATTTATAGAGAAATATACATTGTAATGATTTACTTCATTCACGGACTCATAATCAGGGAACCTCAAATTTTCTGGCATGTGTATCTGTTTTAGGAGGCGGCTTGTCCCGTTCCATTTTTAAAAACCATTGCTATCGCCATTAGATATGAAAGCCTTGCGCATGATACGAAGTAGTGGCATAGCCAGGGGGTCGCACACCGGGCCCGTGCCCCAGACCCCCTTCCGAAATTCTTTTACCCACGGAATACATAGCTCAAAATGACGATTTGCCTGCCTGTCCACCCTTCAGATCAAGGAGGTACGCACCCCAGCAAAAAATTTCTGCCTACGCTCCTGGTGGGAAGTAAATTGCCTTCCGTCTCTCGATACACCAGAACACAGCGAAGTGTATGTCGCCATATTTAGGCAGCACGTCGCGCCATCTATCGCAAGCGCAGCGAAGCAACAACACCCTGAACTGGCATGCTAGCAGACGCTCCGAAATTCTAGGGCGAAACTCCCCAATTCGTGTCCCGCGGCAAGCATGTTTCGCGTTTTTCCTCTCCTGGAAATTTGTGCTGCTTTCTTGTGAAACATCGAGAAGACATTCCTCGACAGTCCGGAATGCCGACTAGAGCTGTGCACGGGCTTCGGGTAGCCCGAGCCCGGCCCAGACCGCGGGCCGGGTTTTGGCGGGCCGGCATCTTATCATTCCGGGCTAGGGCCGGGCTCGGGCTATATTGTTTTTTTTTTCTTGGGTGAGCCGTGCCCGATGCAAGGCGCGAATCAAGCCAAAAATATAGACGTGGTGCTGCAACTGTTTTCCACCACGTAGCGCCTTCTCCGCGACCGCCCTCCACCCCCTTTCTAGGCTCTCATAATAGCCACTTTAAACGCAAGGAGTATAGTGATGTCAGGAACGATATACACGGAATAATCTTCTCTCCACATCAGATGTACTAACTTCTGGAAGAACAGAGAGTCTAAATATTCCAAGCTTATGCTTGCGAAAAAGATATAGGCAATTACAGTTACCAGCGCGAGCAGCCAGCGGACCTTCAGTTGGGCGGGATATGCGACGCAGGGGCGCCGCACTTCACTGAAGCCCGAATCATTGGACAGCTTATTTTTACACGACAACTTGTAATCGTTGCATATAGTGACTGTCACATGTCATAGGCTCATGTTTCACTTTGATACGTTGAATAAAACACCACATTATCAGAAAACGACGCCTTATATGCCTCCTCAATAAACCTTCATAATGTAAGGGCGGACCTGGCCGGTCCCAGGCTTTTGTTTTTGTACATCGGGCCGGGTCCGGGCTTTTGTTTTTGTACATCGGGCCAGGCCGGGCGGGCTCGCAACCCTCTAGCGTCAGGCTCGGGCGAGCCTTCGACGCAGCCAGAGGGCCAGACCGGGCTCCGGATCGAATATCCGGCCTGTGCACAGCTCTAATGCCGACAGCACGTGCATTGTAGACTGCGGAAGCAACTTTATCAGGTACGTACCATCGCGACGGAAACAAACGTGAACAGCGGAAAGCGTCGCCTTCGAATCAGTCGAACTGCGACATGCGTTGACTGTCGCTAGGCAAAACTTGTGCTTTCAGCCGGGGTCACCGTAGCACAAGAATCCCGCTCCGGCTTGCGCTCATGCACCACATGTGTTTATCATTTGCCGGTCATGCTTGGCACACGGAACACACACGGTGTAAAAGTGCATGCAGTGCAAGATTTTATAGTGCTACGGTGACGCCTGCTGAAAGCACAGATTCCCCTATAGACAGTCAAGGCATGTCGCAGTTCGACTGAGCCGAAAGCCACGCTTTCCGCTGTTCGCGTTTCTTTGCATCGCGATAGTACGCCATTACATTTGGACTAAACGAGCACAGTGTGTGTGCACGCGTGAGTCGTAATATCTCCTATCATTGGCATGCGGCCTGCGAAAGAATACGGCAATGATTTGCTTCCGCATACTACAGGCATACTGCATGCAAATTAATGCTGCAAAGTGAGACAGCTGGCGTTACGCTTGAATACACGCAGTAAGTGTACTTCATCATCATCATCATCATCACTACGCCCACTGCAGGGCAAAGGTCTCTCCCATGTTCCGCTGATCAACCCGGTCCTGTCGTTTCTCCTGCCACGTTATACCTGCAAACTTCTTAATCTAATCTCCCCTCCCAATTTTCTGTGTCCCCCCTCCCGCGTTTGCCTTCTCTTGGAATCCAGTTACCCTTAATGACCAGCGGCTATTCTGCCGAGGTGCTACGTGCACGGCCCATGTCCATTTCTTCTTCTTGATTTCAACTATGATATCCCTAACCCCCGTTTGTTCCCTGACCGACTCTGCTCTCTTCCGGTCTCTTGAGGTTACACATATCATTTTCCTTTCCGTTGCTCGCTGCGTCGTCCTCAATTTATGTTGAACCCTCGTTGTGAGCCTCCAGGTTTCTGCTCCGTAGGAGAGTACCAGTAAGATTCAGCTGTTATATACCTTCCTCTTGAGAGATAGTGGTAGACTACCATTCATGATCTGAGAATGCTTGCCGAATGTGCTCCATCCCATCCTTATTCTTTTAGTTATTTCACTCTTATGGTTCGGCTCCGCGGTTACTACCTGTTCTAAGTAGACGTATTCTTTTACAACTTCCAGTGTCTCGCCACCTATCGCAAGGCGCTGTTCACTGCCGAGATTTTTCCACAGTACTTTAGTTTTCTGCATAATAATTTTCAGGCTCCCTCTTCTCCTTTCCATGTCCAGTTCAGTAATCATGAGCTGTAATTCGTCCCCTGAGTTACTCATCAATGCAATGTCATCAGCGATTCGCAGGGTACTAAGATACTCTCCCTTAATTCTTATCCCTAAGTCTTCCCAATCTAGGGCCCCGAAAACCTCCTGTAAACACGCGGTTAATAGCATTGGAGAGATCGTGTCTCGCTGCCTTACACCTTTTTTTTATTGGGATTTGTCACTTTCTTTATGGAGGACTATGGTGGCTGTGGATCCGCTGTAGATTTCTTCCAGTTAGTTTTTTATAGGCTTCGTCCATGCCCTAATTCCGCAGCGCCTGCATTACAGCTGATGTCTCCATCGAATCAAATGCCTTCTCCTAATCTATGAGGGCTATGTATAGGGGGTTTGATGTATTCCGCGCATTTCTCTATCACCTGATTGACTGTATGAATATGGTCTATTGTTGAGTAGCTTGTACGAAATTCTGCTTGGTCCTTTCGTTGATTGAACTCTAATGTCTTATTAATTCTATGAGCAAATATTTTTGTAAATAGCTTGTAGACAACGGATAGTAAGGCGCTCGGCCTGTAATTTTTCAAGTCCTCAAAAAGACCACAAGTGGAAATGCACGCAGCAGTGCAAGAAGGCATTCGAAGAAACTAAGGAAATGATTCTGAACAGCGAAGTATTAGCCTTCTACGACGTCACAAAACCAATCGGACTTAGTCGCGATTCTTCCGCTTACGGCTTGGGAGCTGTGATTTTCCATGAAATGCCTTACGGAACAGAACGACCTATCGCATTCGCCTCACGCACGGTAACAAGCAGTGAACGGAACTATGCTCAAGGTGAAAAAGAAGCCCTCGCACTCATATTTGATTCGCGACGATTCCATCGTTACTTGTATGGGCGCAAGTTCAGCCTATACACAGACCATCAGCCGCCTCTTGGGCTTCTTGGGCGCGATAAGCCGAGGTCATCTTTAGCAGCCGCACGAATGCAGAGATGGGCACTGACGTTGACAGCGTATCAGTACGATCTCAAGTTCCGCAACGGCAAGAAAATGGAAGTCGCTGACGCGCTATCACGGCTGCCGCTGTCTACAGGTTCCGGCAACGACGAGCGGGAGTGTTTGGCTATTTTTGGCGCAAACCCCGCTAACAGGAAAAGAAGTTGCTTGAGAAACAAAACGAGACTGTGTTTTAACACGTGTTTTAAGCTACGTTCTTTTAGGATGGCCACAGCATTACCCTGGGGAGCTGCGACCATTTTTCATGCACAGAGACGAATTATCTGCGGAGCAGGGGTGCTTGACTAGGAGCAATCGAGTGATCGTGCCGGAAACCTTGCAAGTACATGTTCTCTCATTGCTGCACGAGGGACACCCAGGAATAACTCGTATGAAGATGCTGGCACGGGCGTGCGTGTGGTGACCTTCCCTCGACAAATACGTAGAAGAAACCGTTCGGAATTGTCAAGTCTGCCAAAGCACTCGTCCAGCAAAGTCGACAGGTCATCTGCAACCCTGGAGGTACCCAACAAAAGTCTGGGAGAGGATTCACGCCGACTACGCTGTCAAAGACGGTATAAATCTACTCGTTCTTGTAGACGTGTATTCAGTGGGCTGAAGTGTTCGTCATGCGATCGACGACAACTGCGAAAACCTTGGAAAAACTGGACTCATTATTTGCCGCCTATGGCGACTCCAAAGAAATTGTAACCACAACGGTCCACAATTCACTTCGGATGATTTTGAGAGTTCTTGAGGCGCACAGGTATCAAGCATACTAGGACACCTCCTTATCATGCCGCTTCTAACGGAGCATTAGAAAGACTGGTAAGAACGACCAAGGAAGGTCTCTTGAAGCAGGTTCTGAGCGACGAAAATGCTGGAGTGAAGAGTACAGTACAAGAACGTCTCAACAAATTTCTTTTAAATGCGAAGCATTTCTTAGCGAACTTCGGCGACTTTGAGCGTATCTATCTATCTATCTATCTATCTAGCCGCCTACGACTTTGTGCTCTCCTGGCCGTATCGTTAATGGGATTTATACCAAATTTGGTATGGCATAACATGACTCTATGACGAACATAAATGGCTGGTCATATCATGAAAATCATGAATAACTTGTCATGAAAAGTATGATTTACATGCCACGCTCATGGCGCGCTCGCGGCCGTTTCGTTAGCTTGATATACACCAAATTTGCGATTGAGTGACGTGATTGTATGACGAACATACATGACAAGTGGTAATATGAAAATCATGACTTCATGAGCGACATGACTTGCATTCCACGCTTATAGTGCGCTCGCGGCCGTTTCGTTAGCTTGATATACACCAAATTTGGTACTGAGTGACATGACTGTATGACGAACATAAATGACAAGTGGTAATATGAAAATCATGACTTCATGAGCGACATGACTTGCATTCCACGCTCATAGTGCGCTCGCGGCCGTTTCGTTAGCTTGATATACACCAAATTTGGTATTGAGTGACATGACTGTACGACGAACATAAATGACAAGTGGTAATATGGAAATCATGACATGTCATGTGCAACATGACTTGCATGCCACGCTCATGACACTCTCGTGGCCGTTCCGCTAGCTTGATATGCAACAAACTTCGTATTTAGGGACGTGACTGTATGACGGGCATAAATGACGTTTTAATATGGAAACCATGACACGTCATGCGCAACATGACTTGCATGCCACACTCATGGTACTCCCGTGGCCGTTTCGCTAGCTTGATATACACCAAATTTGGTATTCAGTGACGTGATTGTATTGAAAGGATAAATGACAAGTGGTAATATGCAAATCATGACATGTCATGTGCGACATGACTTGCATGCCACGCTCATGACACTCTTGTGGCCGTTTCGCCAGCTTGATATACACGAAATTTTTAAGGCGAAAGCCTTTAATGTCTCATGCTCACGTCCGCCCGTCCGTCCATCCGTCCCTCCAGCTGTGCCGAACATGTAAACGGTGGACGCCGGGGCCGCGCAAACGGACGCCGGTCGCGTTGGACACTACAGCGCTCGCGCTTTGCTTGCGTGACGTCGTGGTGCCCAGCGTCTCTAATCGTGCAAGGAGGGAGACGCGCGCATCAGTTTCATTCTGACCGACCCCGTCTCAGTGGGCACAGGCGTTCGAGGAACACACTTTGGAATTGACAAAGTGTCCATCAATTTAAACGCTGGAACGCGGATGGCGTCTGCACGATGCGCAGAGCGCGAGAATACGAACGCATGCGAAACGGAGGCAGATTGGTCTCGCGTCTCGCTGTGATTCGAGGTAAAAGATTAAGCGATAATTGGCAGGTGGTAACATGTAAATCTTGGCACGCATGTCATCTACAATGCCACTTACATGCCACGCTCATGGTGCGCTTGCGTCCAATTCGCTAGCTTGATATACACCAAAATTGGTATTGCGGGACGGTGACGATATGTCGAACACAAGTGGCAGGTGGTAACATGAAAATCTTGGCATGCATGTCATCTACCATTTACATGCCACGCTCATGGTGCGCTTGCGTCCAGTTCGCTAGCTTGATATACACCAAAATTGGTATTGCGGGATGTGACGATATATCGAACACAAGTGGCAGGTGGTAACATGAAAATCTTGGCATGCATGTCATCTACCATTTACATGCCACGCTCATGGTGCGCTTGCGTCCAGTTCGCTAGATTGATATACACTAAAATTTGTATTGCGCGACGTGACTGTTTGACGAACACAAATGACAGGTCCTATCATGTAAATAATGACATGCATATTATGTACAGCATGATTTGCTCTTTGCTGGCTGCTTCGCATCACATCGATTCCCACAGTGCGTGGGATCTGCCGGTTTTTTTTCGTATAGAAACACCCCACACTCGATGACTTCCCGGACTCCTGCTGAAGTTTTCCTTAGGCGTCTGCCCCGAATGACATTGTCTCTTCTTAAACCAAGTTTTAAAGGAGACATCGCGCAGCATCTGAAACAAGACACGGAGCGATGTAATGACCACAGAGGATCAGCTGATTTTTTTCTCCGTGGTAGATGGAGTGTACGTAAAGACCACACGTGGTGAGCGTGTATCGTGGCAAGAAGATACCGTTGAGCAAGTTGTCAGCCCAGTCACGTACATGATTGGGGTTCAAGGGCGACTACAGTCAACCCATGTGGATCACTTGCGACAGAGAAAAAACCAGCGTATGTACTGAAGCCACTAATAATGCGGCATGCGCAACTTCAGAAGTGCCAGGAAGGATCAGAAGTGCCAGGAAGCCTTTGCAAGACTTGTCTTCTCGAGAGGTCTTTCCCAAAGGCAATGTGTCAAGCCAACCTTCGCCAAGAAGACGAGATCCAGCTCAGGCACCCTCATCAGAATTAAGAGATACCAACGACAACCAGACTCCCCAGGTCCTACCATCAGAACCACAGCTAGACCCGTCATCAGTTACAAAAACAGGGAATGCAGGGCTTAACAAGACCGGCTCTAACTCCAGAGAAGCTGAGCAGCCTATTCCTACCGGCAACGAATCATCATCAGCATTGCCGCGACGAGGCACCCACGTGCGAAATCCTCCCGAGCGGTACCCTGCAGATCTCACTAAGAATAGCAAGTCGAAATTCAAATGAGTGTTGTTTCACTAAGAAGGGAAGAGTGTGATATCGGTTATCAAACGAGCTATGACGTAAGACCGTAGTGATAAGCGCTATAAAAGCAAAGCCTTTCTTGAATAAACATGCATTCAATCCTGCCTGGCTCCGGCGTAAGTGTCTTTCCTCGGCCACGATAGAACAACTGCAAGTATGAACCAACTAGCCTAAGAATATTGTAGAAACTTGCACTAAGCCACGCAAGGCTTGAAACTGCGAAATTTGACCATTCTGAAGACTAATTTTGTTGCCTCTAGTTGTTTCCAGGCCTTAGTTAGGTGATGGTGGTTGTTTCTAGGTTGCACCTAGGTTGTTATTAAGGTCTAGCTAGGTGTGATAGCGTGTTTCTACGTTTATTCTGAGCACAGAGACGTTCGAGTTAAGCAACAGACAGTCGCAGACACGACACGGGCATGTCGTCGTTGGCCTAGGCGTGCCATCGCTTCGGGGTCTTCTCGCATCCATCCTTGCCTTTTTCGTTTCCTTGTATTCTCTCTTTGCACCGTTTCGGAGTATTCGACTCACGGAAGTGGTTTCAAAGCCTTTTGTTGGGCTAACTATTCTCTTAATCATTTTTAGTGAACCAGTAGGGATTAGTGGTATATATCTAATTTATTTCGTACATTTTTTGGCTTAAGTGTTCCGTTCTTCGTTTTCAGTGGACCAGAAGTGAGTAGTGGGATTTGCACAATTTCTGTGGCACACACACTTTTATGATGGTGATAGTTTTTTGTTCGTCCGACAAGGAACGATTTGCTTAACAGCTTCGGTGTTAAAATACATCTTGATATTTGGAATGACCTTGCCAGAATGTCAAGGGGCTCTAGCTGGAGGGTCGTTCCTTCAGCCCACACTATGTTTAGAACAAAGGTGATGCGTCTAGGTAACGCAATATTTCTGCATTCCGACGAAAATGCTGTTCATATTGCTTGCAGTTGTTCGGATATCGTATGCTGGAGTGCGAGACAGTATGTCACCTGCTGCAATCACTTCATGGTTATTCGTAATGACAGCCCAATTCTAAAATTTTAAATTTACAGCATGTCTTCATGCTAATGAACATTTTGCGGGACACCTTTTATTCCTAGTAAAGAAGTGAGCAAAAATGGCACCAGTGGCTGCACCACGAGGCTCACAAGAACGCAGCGATGCAGTGGTAACTAGGGCTTGTATATGAGTGATATCACAAGCAATTAAAGTCATGCAATGGAGAAGAGTCCAAAAACAAAGTGCAGTTTGTGTTTTGTGTTATCCTGTTGCCAATGTTTTTCTTTTAAGCTTATTTAAAATTAAATTAATAGCTTAACTCACTACGCGGTCGTAATTCAATATGCACTCTTCATAGTTTGAAACACTCGTTTGACGTTGTGGCTGGCAACCGTTGAATTATGGCTGAGCCCTTTGTAATGTGTGGGAATGTTTGAACCAATAGCTTATTTATGCAATTTACATCGTGCCACATCTGGCGTTACTTTATTCTTCTCGTGTAATATTACATGTTCCAACGCGATTTCTCCGTCGACGTAATGCCTCTGTAAGGCCGTTTTGCAATAAAGCTTCAAGTAACGGTGTGGCCCTGTGGAAGAATACTCAGTTTCTACAAAAAGGCTTGAATCCCGCTCGAACCACGTTTTTTTTTTTCTCGTTGTGTGCGACAGCTGCGACGGATACTTGTGGCGGCGGTGGAAGGCAGCTACGCCATTGAAACTGACTCCTGTTGTGAGGTTATGAGAGCTTAAATAGCAAACAAATCCGTCGCTTGCTCAGCACGGCCGTGGAAATGTTTCAGCGACGCGTTTGGTGTAGCATGGGTGGTGTCCGATTATAGAGAAGATCCCATATCAATGACTGCTTGTAGACATTCGAAGTCAGGGAGAGCTTGGGAAGCCTCACGGAAAGCTACAAAAAGAAATCCCACACTTTGTAACCTAGTAACGTGTCAGTGTGCTCGCGCAAGACTTGTTTAATGTGCAGCGAAATGGTGTTGCGATAATCGTCATATTTGCCTACGTACACGCCCAACCTGCAAAAGAGTGACATCCACCTTTGACAAAGCTTTTGCTTCGAACGAAATATTTTCACCGTACTTCGTACTTCAGCAAAACTAACATGCAAAGCGACTGCTGCTGTTCCCCCCAGAGTTCACTGGGTACATTTTGTAGACAACAAGATAGAGGGAAACATACCATCACTTGCTACGCAGTCTGCATTGATTTCCTTGACTGAAATGCCCTAAGGCAGATTGTCCGCTGCGGTGGTGTAAAGGCTACGATGCTCGGTTGCCGACCCAATGATCGCGGGTTTGATTCCCGCCGTGGCAGTCGTATTTTGATGAACACGAAATTCTAGATGCCCGTCTACTCTGCGATGTCAGTGCACATTCAATTACACCAGATGGCCAAAACTTCCAGAGCCCTTCACTACAGCGTCCCTCAGAAGCATACCATGGTCTTGAAACCTGAAACCCCAAAAATTAATATTACCTTAGAAGAGATATATTGTTGAGAGGTTGGCCCGCACGGTTCGCATTCCAATCACGAATGTTAGAAGGCAGCAACCCAACACGACCATGACGATGTCGCCCCTAGTGTGGAAAGTGCATCTCCGCTAGAAGGAAGATGATGTGGTGTCGCTGCCGCCCAAAAACAGCATCGTAGGGAAGTCCCCAACCTATAATAAAGCGTTTACTTTTGCGCCTCACATAATCAACTCACAAATGATATTCTGTCAATCAATAACGGAGCTCCCAGTGACATTGTCTTAAATGGTTAACTTGTGTAGGATTTCTGACTTGTGGCAACTTGTTTTAATGATTATTTTCGAAATAGGTCTTTTGATACTTCTGCGGATGATTTTTCACCCTTCGCACTACCATCACAGTACAGTTCACTAATGTCTGATGGAGCGGGGTCAGATACATCTTAGGTGAACACCTAATGGGTAATCAAGCTGTAAAACTATTACGTTTATGGCATTCCACAAGTAGAATGTTCGTTATATGACATATAATCATGGTATCGATAAGCACAATAAATTTATGGAGACCGAGAAGAGACCGACACCCGAGTTGGCCTGGTAGAACACTTCTTTGTTTTTTTTTATTGCGTCCTCACGAGTAGCCGCGCTTTCGGCCCGCTTCTTCTCAGGTGTTGTGCGCGGCGTGGCCTTTGCCGCCAACGTTTTTCCGCGGTAGATTAGGCGACAGTGTAGTTGTTTGCTTCAAACAGGAACAAGCATGCCTGATTTGCTGGTCGCTTGGGAAGGCGATCTCTAAAGACTTTACAATGCCCCCTCTACCTAAAAACACCGCGAGCACTCTGCGAAGTCGCACGGCAGCGCCGGCACGTTGTCCTCAATGAGGATGACCAAGCCGCAAGCGCAGTCGGACGACCACGATGGCTCGCAATGATCGGCGCACAGTAGAAGCTAGCCTTCGTTCTCCGGATGTTTAGCGCAAAAAACACGGGGGCACAAAAGAAAGAGATGCCAGCTTTAGACCACACCAACCCGCCCAACTCACCGCACTTCGTTCTTCGTTCGTTTCCACTGTCGGGAAAGCTCCTTATTGCTTTCACACGCCTTCGCATGTCATGCGGGGTGGAACCAGGCCAACAGCCGCTTGTTCTTGCTGGTAGCCCCTCGACGCACTTCCTGGTTCTGAGGTGCGATCGTATGAGCGCCCGTGCATCTTCGGTGTCCTCGCAATGTTGCGTTACAGAACGGTAATGTGCTGTCATGCCTCCATGACCTCGAGATGTCAATGAGAGCCAACGTGGTCGTGAGAATGGTCGCCTCGTGGTGCTCCCAGAAACCCGGCAACTAACGGTTCTAGCTGCTTGAAGCTTCGGCAAGGCGTTCTGTCAGGCCAGGTGCTCATGGCCCACTGTGTTCGGGGAAGGTTCTTCCGGTGGTATCCGAGTAGGCAGCTCCCATAAAATTTCTGCAACCTTCACTTGGCCCTGAGTGTCTCGACTGGCTGGCTTCGACAATGGTAGGCTTTCACAATCTTCTCGTGGTAATCTAGAGGAGCCATAATATTGTCACGTGGTCGTGACGTCGACGAAGGCAGCAGGCGACGTGTGCAAGATGAAACTGTTTATTTGGGCCGAACTTGTGGCCGAAAAACGGAAAGTCAGAATACAGCAATACACACGGTATGCACTGATAGCGGCGAACAGAGCGTCGGCCGTCGATAAACTGAACTTCGTTGGAACGCGCCGGCTTTTATAATGCAGGCGTCGAACATTCTAGCCTTATCAGTAGTCGTCGCGCAAGCTCTGGAATAATCTTGAGTGTTAGCGTCTTGCTTGCAATCTCAACAGAACGATCTACTACAAGCGAGAAGCTTCTGGAACAATAAGGCGCGGTCTGCGCCGAGTACTGCTGATAATCTTTGTGGGCGGAAATCGAATACAGCAACTGTGAAAATTAGAAACGCGCGTGGCAATGCCCCCCCCTCTGAAAAAAGCATCGTCCCGATGCTTAAAACAGAACACGGGGAAAAATGCATGCAACAATAAACAACACCAATACAGCAAGAAAGTACAACAATAAACAATAAGTGCAGTCCCCAGTTTCGCTAACGCGCGTAATACGGTTTGAGACGCACGACATGGACGACTTCAGGTCGCGCACGGCGCTGTTGAGAGTTCGTAATGCCGTCCGGGACAACCTCGTAGTCCAGTGCGCCTAGACGTCGAAGCACTTTGTACGGCCCGAAGTAACGCCGAAGAAGTTTTTCACAGAGTCCACGTCGGCGTATCGGCGTCCACACCCAAACGTGGTCGCCGGGCTGGTATTCCACGAAGCGTCGCCGAAGATTGTAGCGGCGGCTGTCGGTCGTCTGCTGATTCTTGATTCGCAGGCGGGCGAGTTGTCGGGCTTCCTCGGCGCGCTGTAAGTAGGCGGTGACGTGGATGTTTTCTTCGTCGGTGACGTTCGGTAACATGGCGTCAAGCGTCGTTGCCGGACTCCGTCCGTAGACCAACTTGTACGGCGTCATCTGCGTCGTCTCTTGTACGGCCGTGTTGTACGCGAAAGTCACGTACGGAAGGATCGCATCCCACGTCTTGTGCTCGACGTCGACGTACATGGCCAGCATGTCGGCGATGGTCTTGTTGAGACGCTCGGTGAGGCCATTGGTCTGTGGGTGGTAGGCGGTGGTCCGGCGGTGGCTTGTCTGGCTGTATCTCAAGATCGCCTGAGTTAGGTCAGCAGTAAACGCCGTACCTCTGTCGGTGATGAGAACCTCTGGGGCGCCATGTCGAAGGACGATGTTCTCAACGAAGAACTTGGCTACCTCGGTGGCACTGCCTTTAGGCAGGGCCTTTGTTTCGGCGTAGCGGGTGAGGTAGTCGGTGGCTACGACGATCCATTTATTTCCGCAAGTCGACGTTGGGAACGGCCCCAGGAGGTCCATCCCGATCTGCTGGAACGGTCGCCGAGGAGGCTCGATCGGCTGAAGGAAGCCAGCTGGTCTTGCGGGCGGTGTCTTCCGTCGCTGACAGTCTCGGCACGTCTTTACGTAGCGGGCGACGTCGGTGGCAAGGCGCGGCCAGAAGTACTTTTCCTGTACCCTTGCGAGCGTGCGGGAAAGTCCGAGGTGTCCGGCCGCCGGGTCGTCGTGTAGTGCCTGGAGGACTTCTGGTCGCAGTGCTGCAGGCATTACGAGAAGGTAGTCGGCTCGAAGTGGCGAGAAATTTTTTCTTTATGACAACGCCGTTTCGCAAGGAAAACGACGCGAGTCCTCGCTTGAATGCCTTTGGAACAATGGCGGTCTTGCCTTCGAGATACTCCACAAGGGCCCTGAGTTCCGGGTCGGCTCGCTGTCGTTCGGCGAAGTCGTCGGCACTTATGGTTCCCAAGAAGAAGTCATCATCCTGGTCATCCTGCGGCAGCGGGTCGACGGGGGCACGAGACAAGCAGTCGGCGTCAGAGTGTTTTCGTCCGGACTTGTAAACGACGGTGACGTCGAATTCTTGAAGCCTTAGACTCCATCTTGCGAGGCGACCTGAAGGGTCCTTCAAGTTAGCTAGCCAACACAAGGCGTGGTGGTCGCTCACAACTTTGAAGGGCCTCCCGTAGAGGTAGGGGCGAAACTTTGACGTAGCCCAGATGATGGCGAGGCACTCCCTTTCTGTTGTGGAATAGTTGGCTTCTGCCTTGGATAGCGACCGGCTAGCATAACTGATAACCCTTTCCACGCCGGCAGTTCTCTGGACAAGAACGGCGCCGAGTCCTACGCTGCTTGCGTCGGTGTGGATTTCCGTGTCGGCGTGTTCGTCAAAATGCGCAAGTATTGGAGGCGTCTGCAGGCGTCGTTTCAATTCTTGAAATGCTTCGACTTGCGCCGATCCCCACTTGAATTCCACGTCGTTTTTCGTGAGCTGAGTTAGTGGCTCGGCGATGCGTGAAAATTCCTTGACGAAGCGTCTATAATAGGCGCACAAGCCGAGAAATCGGCGTACGGCCTTCTTGTCGGTGGGCGGCGGGAAAGCAGCGATGGCAGCTGTTTTCCGTGGGTCGGGGCGAACTCCATACTTGCTGATAACGTGACCCAGGAACAGGAGTTCCTCGTATGCGAAGCGACACTTTTCTGGCTTCAGGGTGAGTCCGGAGGCCTTGATTGCTTGAAGGACTGCGTCAAGTCGTCGGAGGTGTTCGTCGAAGTCTGAAGCAAACACAATGACGTCGTCCAGGTACACCAGGCAAGTCTGCCACTTCAATCCTGCCAGTACTGTATCCATAACTCGTTGGAAAGTCGCAGGCGCCGAGCAAAGACCGAAGGGCATGACTTTGAACTCGAAGAGACCGTCTGGTGTTATAAACGCGGTCTTCTCTCGGTCTCTCTCGTCGACCTCAATTTGCCAATAGCCGGTCTTGAGGTCCATCGACGAAAAGCACCTCGCGTGGTGGAGTCGATCCAGGGTGTCGTCTATCCGTGGGAGAGGGTACACGTCCTTCTTCGTTATTTTGTTCAGGCGGCGATAATCGACGCAGAAGCGTAGGGTTCCGTCCTTTTTCTTTACTAACACCACGGGTGACGCCCACGGACTCTTTGAAGGCTGGATGATGTCGTCGCGCAGCATTTCGTCGACTTGGTTCTTTATGGCCTCGCGTTCCCGCGTTGAAACTCTGTACGGGCTCTGACGTAGTGGCCTGGCGCTTTCGTCTGTTATGATGCGGTGTTGTGCGACTGGGGTCTGTCGAACTCTGGACGACGACGAAAAGCAGTCCTTGTATTGCAGGAGCAGGGTTTTCAGCTGTTCTTGTTTATGCGTCGGAAGGCTCGGATTGACGTCGAAAGATAGTTGGTGAGCTTGCTTCGTCGAAGCACGTTCGGTAAACTCGGCGAGGGCGAGGGCGTCGCTGGCTTTCACAATTTCTTCGATGTAGGCGACCGTCGTGCCTTTGCTCACATGCTTGTATTCGTTGCTGAAGTTCGTGAGCATCACTGTTGCTTTCCCTTCACGCAACTCGGCGATGCCTCGTGCGACGCAAATCTGACGGTTTACAAGCAGGTGCTGATCGCCCTCGATGACGCCTTCGAAGTCTGTGGGTTTTTCGGTGCCGACGGGAATGATGACGCTGGAGAGAGGCGGAACGGTGACGTGCTCTTCTATCACGTTCAATGCATGGTACCCCGGCGTCGTCTGGGTAGGCAGCGCCTTTTCTGAAGTTAGTGTTATCGACTCAGACCTTAGGTCGATGACGGCGCCGTGGTCACTGAGGAAGTCCATTCCAAGTATCACATCCCTGGAGCAGTTTTGTAGGATTACGAAGCTCGCAACATAAGTCCTGTTATTGATGGTGACTCTCGCCGTGCAGACACCAATCGGCGTTATCAGGTGGCCTCCAGCTGTCCGGATTTCTGGTCCACTCCAAGCGGTCTTTACTTTCTTCAGCTTGGTGGCGAATGGCCCACTGACGACGGAATAGTCGGCCCCAGTGTCGACGAGAGCGGTGACGTTGTGGCCGTCGATGAGAACGTCGAGGTCGCTAGTCCGTCGCCTTGCGTTGCGGTTAGGTCGCGGCGTCGGATCACGGCTGCGTCGATTTGTTGCGGTGCTTCCATACTGCGTCGTCAGGTCTTCTTCGGTCCGCGAGGTTTCGTCGGCAGGGCTTCGTCTGCTTCGCGTCGTGTTCTGCAGGTCTCGTCGCGTTGTCGTCGTCGGCGGCCGCGGATGATCTTCGGCATTTCGTCGTACAGCAACCGCACCTCCATCGGTTGCTGCCCTTAGTTTCCCTGATACGGGCTAGGCGACCGGCCCCGGTTTGGACCAGTGTACTGCCGGCGGTGCGGTGACATGTAGCGGCCGGGCGACGGCGAGCGGGAAGGT